>JARBWK010000012.1:50172532-50349394 GCA_030556195.1 Anolis apletophallus | reverse complement strand
TCCCTTTACATTTTTCCATTTCAATCTAAGAATGGGTTTGGTTTCCATAGAGACATCTTGTCAATCCAGACTTATGAATTAGATTCTTAACCCAGAGGTGATTCTGTTAATGAATGATGCTAGCCATGTAAAGATTTGTACTGTGCATTATATTTTTTGATGCAGTGATTTGGAAGGTGCTCAAAAAATGCCATGGGGGCTGATTTACTTTAAATTAGCATTTCACTTTTTGCCAGTTCATCCTCTGGATTTTGAGTTACAGGACTTTTCTTCTGATTTACTTTTTTTTACAAGGATCAGGCTATGATTAAGAATTTTAGGAGTTGCTTGGTATGTAGGATTGTGGCACTGTTAAGGTTTTTCTGCAGCATCTCAGTGGAGTTTGCAAACCTTAGGATTATTCAGGGCATTTGTGAAAATGTCAGGATTCAGCAGAACTTACTGCTTCCTTCAGTGGAATTTCTTTTGGGGAATGAACTGAAGATTTGGAATGCCTAAAATATATCTTCAGATGCAGTGTGTTCTATTGGCTTTATAGTGTATTTTCATGGGCCAAGAAAGTATCTTTGGATGTGGTGTGTTCTGTTGATTTTGGGGTGTATTTTCAAGTCTGATCAATTGACGTTTTTATGAGCAGTGAATATTGATGGTTGTTTCGATCTGGGCCAAGGATCTACTGTGCATTGGTCATGCACATAGGAGAATTAAAATGGACATCCATAGTGACTATCCATATTTAGGGAAGAACCTCTTACTCCCACATCCCAACATACTGTTTCAGTGACTTAGTCTTTAATGAATACATTTATCAAGGAGTGCAATATGTTGTTCCTGAGGATCCTTTTTGATATACCCAGTTCTTGATACACCTTTTGAATCAAATAATCAACAATGTAAGACCACTGTCTAATTGAGTAAAAAAAAATATTTCATAAACCCCAGAGTCTAGAAGTAAATAGCTTATTTGTAACGAGGGTGTTGTCATAACCATGGTTGTCATTGCAACCATGGAGTATACCTGTTTTGTACTAAATGTCAGTGGCTTGTAGCATTCAGATTTTTAAATTTGAACAAATTAAAAGTTAATTGTATCAGTTACTTCAGTGAAATGCATGCTGAAGAATCATTTTATAATATACCTTAACTCAGTGCTCTATTTGGCCCGGAGATGATAAGTGACAGTAATTATTTTTAAAAATAATTTTCCAAACTGGTAATTTCACAAATAAACAATGTAATGGGGTATGAGTATTCCACTAACATACAGCTAAATGTTATGTACTGTGCCTGAACACTGGCTGCAAGCTCTCTTCTGATTTTGTTCTCTTCTCACCTTTGCCCTTTCCTAGCGGGTTGATATATTTACATCTTTAGCCTTCAGGTAGGAAACTGTTGTTTCTTCTTTTATGCATGCCTCAAGGGTTTAGGGTCATCAGCAAAAGACAACAACACAGTCTACCTAAAAAGGCTGATTCTCTTTTGACTCACTTTTGTACTGAAGACACTGACTACTGCAATTGCTTCAGGGGCAACAGAGCTTTTGAGAGCTGTCACCATCACAACAATCACAGAATACAGCACTCATCTGAAAGCACATTTCCATACACAGGATGCCTCTACAAACTTGATCTAGCCTCATGTGTATTATCATTTCATTATGGGATATATGAAATGATAATAAAGGAGTTAGTATAAGGTGCACAAGCTCCCCTTCTAGGTTCCATTGTCAGACTTCTGCTATTTCCACAGAAAACCTTAACAAGCGAAATGCAGATATACCTAAGTAACAAAAATGTACAGCATGAATATGCATTTGAATGGATTACAATATAGGGTGAGCATTCTTTATTCAGAATTCCAAAATCTAAAACATTCAAAAATTATCTACATGGGTAGTTGAGTCACACCCCTTTCTGATGGTTCAATGTACACAAACTTTGTGACACATACAAAATTATTAAACATAAGATTAAAAATTACTTTCAGACTATATTTACATATGAAGTATAAATTAATGTTATGTTTAGACTTGGATCCCATCTCCAAGATATCTTATATACATATGCAGATATAGGTGTTCCAAAATCTGGGCAGAAATCCCACATCCAAAACAGTTCTATCACAAGGATTTTGGATGAAAGATACTTGCTTCAAACACAACTGAATGAAAAATGATTTTTAAAGGCAGCAATAAAAAGTACAGTGTTAAGATACTCTTCCTCAGTAGTCAGTCAACTGGCATAAGCAGATAAAAAGAATGGTCTGTTCCAATGGGAAGACAGTAAGAGGGAAAGTATCAGTTTATACCTTACTTGGAAGAAAATTCAACAGGCAGAAGGTATTCCTTCCTTAAATCCCCAGCAAACACTACTCTGAAAGGATGGGCTGCTGGAAGGAAGGCTTGCATGAGTGCATCCAATGATTAATTTAGGCAAATTATATAGGGCTTTAAAGTTCATAATCAACATGTTGGATTATGCCCAGAAACAGGCCACTAACATACAAATGTTAATTACAGACAGAGACGTACACATCTGATCTGTCAATTTCTGTGGATTTTTCTCACTATTTTGACTGATCTTGTGTTGTCATGAGGAAATAGAAATGTGTTCTATTGTTTCTGGGGTTTTTTAAGTGTGCATATTTATGAGCTCTTTTTAATAACACACTTGTATGTACAGTGTGTGTGTGTGTGTGTGTGTGTGTATAGAAAAGCATATATGTATGTATGTACTGTATGTATGTATGTATACTTTGTGAATTGTTCAAGCATGCAATTTTATTGGACAATTTTTTTAGA
Organism: Anolis apletophallus; assembly: GCA_030556195.1. NCBI lineage: Eukaryota > Metazoa > Chordata > Lepidosauria > Squamata > Anolidae > Anolis > Anolis apletophallus. The sequence goes on along the minus strand of JARBWK010000012.1, from coordinate 50,346,594 downwards.
TAACTCAAGTAAGTACTTTTCCAAATTTAATGCCTCCAGCTGTATTTCCACATGCTCATACAATCTATAACAGTAGTTCTCAACCTGTGGGTCCCAGATGTTTTGGCCTTCATCTCCCAGAAATCCTAACAGTTGGTAAACTGGCTGGGATTTCTGGGAGTTGTAGGACAAAACACCTGGGAACCCACAGGTTGGGAACTACTGATCTAGAATAACAGAGTCCTTGTGTATCTCTTATTATTTTGATATGTTCCAAATCACATCAACACAAATTGTCTTTTTAGTCATTACGATGCAACCGCACTAATAATTGAAATACTTTAATGATGAATAATCAATACATATGTTAGAAATTACTAGAAATCTAATATTAGAGGATTGCTTAGCTCAAGTGGAATGTTTATGAAGGGTTCTGAGGCAATAAGCAGGCAAAGTGTTGTCGTAAGTTCCTCAAACTTTCTTGGACTGCTCTTTTTCTATAGTTGCCTAACCTTGCTTTAAAGCAATAGTCAACCTGCTATGAGAAACATAGAAGAAAAAATGAAAGGTGGTCATCCTCTCATAATTTTTAAATACAACCACCCATAATTTGGTTGTGATGGACACTAGATTTGTGTAGTAACTGGCTAGCAATTCTGATTAAGGAGCAAAGACACCAGTGGCTAAATAAACACACTATGGCTTTATGTAAGAATTTAATGATTGGAAAGCTTTCTAAGGATGCAAAGTTAACCCACAAATAAGCTAGTTGCACTTTTGGTAGAAGCGGAAGAACAAGGAGGCAGAAAGAATAGCAATGGAGATATACCTAAGAGTTTCAGTTTACATCTCAGAGAGATGAGGAAAGATAGATAAGAGATATCACCTCTAAAGTACTTTAATCTCATAAAATGTTATGCGTTCTTGTTACATTTCAATACTTTAATGCAAATGTGGTGGTTTCTAAGACAATTGAAAAAATCATTTTATTTTCCATTCTATCCTATCTTTTAAGGCAATATTTTTATTTACTGCAAAGGTAAAGGTTTTCCCCTGACATTAAGTCCAGTCGTGTCTGACTCTGGGAGTTGGCGCTCATCTCCATTTCTAAGCTGAAGAGCCGATGTTGTCTCCAAGGTAATGTGGATTTTGTTGTGTGCTTTCAAGTCATTTCAGACTTAGGTTGACCCTGAGTCAGGGCTGGGCAAATGACCTTGGAGGGCTGTATCCAGCCCCCAAACCGTACTTTGAGGACCCCTGTCCTAGGTCATGTGGCTGGCGTGACTGCAGAGAGCGCCATTGCCTTCCCACTGGAGTGGTACCTATTGATCTACTCACATTTGCATGTTTTCAAACTGCTAGTTTGGTAGAAGCTAGGACTAACAACAGAAGCTCATGCTGCTCCCCGGATTTGAACCTGCAACCTTTTGGTCAACAAGTTTATTTAGCAGCTCAATTAAAAAGTAAATCAACACTGACTGAAGAGCCACACTTGCTCACTGCATGGAATGGAGCAAAATATGAGCAAATATTATGAGTGCAATTTTTGTTATTGTATAAGTATTAGTGAGACAGCTTAAATTCCGTTTTGGCAGTGGTGCTGGACTGCTGGTGAATTAATACACAGCTGTAAAGATAGCAATAACACTCATATTAGCAGCCATGTGCAGAGACATTTGTTCAAAATACTAAGTCATTGGAAGCAAACCCATCTTTCCCACACAAATAGCTTTCACATTAAATATTCATAAAGCATTTGTTGAAAAGTACCGTTTCTGACTAATGTTCCTAAGAACTTGAGTTGAATGATATGGTGACCACAGATAAACACATAAGTATTATCAAAGCTTTTTGTGTGAAGTAGTTTCATTGTGTTATGTATTTGTTCACAGTTATCCCTTTGAAAAGTGATAGAAATTATATTTTGACTAAATGTGTACAGTACAATACAAACCCAGGGAACGCAACTCAGGAGAATTCATGACAGCTTTCACTTCTGCTCACTTATTACTTACCTTCACATTTCATCCCTTCACAGGTACAGTACTATGGACTTCTTAGATCTACTGATTTAGGCACCCAGCCTAAAGTACTAAGAAAACCTCTTACACTTTTTAAAATGGTTACAGACAGCCTGTAGACCACTCATATTCTTGGAGATAGACAGTCCTATTGACTCTTGGAGATTAGCAATGAACATCATAGGTAAAATAGTAAATGTGCCGAGATATTCATCCATGCTTGCATGAGCCATTCCATAGGCTCTGACAAGTAGCACAAAGATGATTCAGAGTAAGATAGATTGTTTATCTGTACTCTTAGATCTAGAAACAATTATAGTATTTCCAAACATCTTGGTTTGTGAACTAGCTTAACTGAGGCCCCATTGCATTAAAATTCATGTTATGGGTCTACAATGCCATATAATGCAGCTTCTAATTGCACTATATGGCATTGTAGATGGAGCCTGACTCTTTGAGACTTATCAGAACTCTTTCATGTAGACCAAATTCCTCTCTGCATCCAGGAGTGGTGTAAGTATATAATACTGGAAGACATAGTCTGTTTGCTGTTACATCACTCTGTAGCCTGAAATATTTAACTGATCAAAGAACCTCTGACTCTCTGCTTGAATGTATGGGATTTTCTGCTTCTTTATGGTTGCTAGACTTTCTCCCCAGACTTTGAAACGCAGGGATTCTTTTGTTACACCAAATATTAGTAATGAAGTTTTATTCAGCATCCTTTGTGTGAAAGATGTTGATTAGAACATGCAAGGAACACTTGCTTCATAAAATCTCTTAACAGAAAAAATGTGTAAGTCAAATGTGTTTTATTGTATCACTCATGTCTGATGTAAGCTGCTCCAAGCCCCTGAGGAGTGGTGGCCTATAAATTTGAAATAATAATAATAAAAATACAGAAGAACAGCCTTAAATATCCACAGAAATAAAAGATCAATAGCAGAAGATAGGAGACTTGAAAGAGTAATTATTTTGTTTTCAGAGTTCAACCAAACCATGCAGTGGTCATCATTACATCTTGCATCCATCTATTCCATGAAAAACAAGTGTTATTTGAAGATATGTACTCAAGGAAAGCCATTCTCTTAGGAAAATGAATGTATTGCTACAGGAGCCACAAGAAAACCTGATTATGCTGTACATCCAATGGCTATAACTATTCAGGAAAAGTAAAGCTAACTAGATTGAGATATAATGACTCAATGTATGATCTATTGTGTTGTGTGTGTTCTTAATGCAACATGCAGCAGGCATTGAGCTGCTATCTATAATATTTTTCACTGCAAGGAACAATAATCTGTGACATCAGTGCTGCTCCTGGAATCATATTCATACCACTGAACAGATCATAAAATTTACACATTCTATAAAGCTATTACAAGCAGTGCTGAATATGTATCATGTCTGTAAATGTACTGCCCAATGATTTTAGCCAACTGCAATTTGCAGGATCAAAGTCAGTGCCAATCAAGTCAAGATGCTCTTTTTAAAAAAGAGGTTTGCTTGTCATCCCTACATTAAATCATGTAGATATCAAGAGGGCTTACTTGCCTCTGCTTACTTATCTCATGCTGTTTCTAAGATTGCATTAATGTGAAGATATGGAGAAATATTCTGCTGCTGACAGCTGGCACTTATGCAAATAACATAGATACATTGCTCAGAGAAAATGAGGATCTACCGAATACAGTCCAAAAGCTATGCTAGACCCAAGATCTTAACAACAGGAAGACTTCAGCATTGCATGAGCTTCTAAAAACTAAACAAAACCGAATGTCCTGTGGTTGACCATCCTCAGTAAGGTATGAATGGATGTCTGGGATAAGATAATGCCAGCCAGAAGATAGTGGCTGCAACGTATGAGCCATTATGAGGATGACTTAAATACATCTAAGGTATTCTATCATAGTTCTAAAACCAGCCAGAAGACCAAAACAAAGTCTCATTAAAAAGCAACCAATCGATAATCATATTTTACATATCTTACATTAAGGTTATGAGATAAGCAATGAGAAATGACAACATATGTTTTTCACATACATTTTTAAATAAAGAGTTGTTGATTATGATCATTTGAAAAGTGTTGGAGGACAGTTCATGGAATGCTGAAAAGACAAATGAGTGAGTCCCTAAAGCAGTGGTTCTCAACCTGTGGGTCCCCAGGTATTTTGGCCTACAACTCCCAGAAACCCCAGTAAATTTGCCTGCTCTTAGGATTTCTGGGAGTTGTAGGCCAAAATACCTGGGGACCCAAAGGTTGAGAACCACTGCCCTAAAGCAAATCAAGCCTACATTCCCCCTAAAAGTCAAAATCATACTATAGACATATCATGGGAAGACATGGCTTTTTAGAAAGGACAATCATGCTCGGAAAGGAGGACATGTAGGGGGAAAAGACTACATTATATGATGGATAGACTCAAATCAAGTCACCCACAGCCCTGAGTTTTTAAGACATGACTGAGGCTGTTGCTAACAGGTGAAATAGGAGGGGTGGGGTCTCTCATTCAAAGGGGTGGTAATGGTAGGTTACATACCTGTGACCATCTTTCTTCGAGTGAAGCTCTGTGAATCCACACTTATGAAGTTTATGCGCCAGCGCGGGCTTCCAACGGAAACTTTTCCAGTTTGAAACTTTTTGGCGGTAGCTCCGCCCAGCCGGCCCGGAGGGCATAAAAGGCGCCTCCATGCGCGCCCACCCCATTCCTACGCCACGTAAGCAACTAGGAGGGGATGGTTTGAGATAGAGGGGACGGCCGGGCGGGTCGTGTGGATTCACAGAGCTTCACTCGAAGAAAGATGGTCACAGGTATGTAACCTACCATTCTTCTTCGAGAGCTCTGTGAATGCACACTTATGAAGATTTACCGAGCTAAGGTAAAGGAGGTGGGACAAACCAGCCAGTATGAACAAATGAACAGGTTTATTACAACCACAACACGAATAAATAACACATCAATCATATAAATATGAGTGGAAGACATGCTCCCACTTGTAAACACAGTGCAACAAGCACCATTCATGTCAGGCACACAGGCCTCACAGCATAAGTGCAACAAGCACCATTCATGCCAGGCACACAGGCCTCATAACAGTGAGTGCAATAGGCACAACTGAGGATGTAAGTGCACAACTGGTGCAACTTGAACCCGTAGATGGGTAAAGCGCGCTTTACCGGTAGACTGTGCCCCTACCCGGGGCACGGCACACACTTAAACGTTAGCTAGTGCAACCGAAGGGAAAAAGGTTCGACCGACCGTAACTGTCGACCGAACTGTGCATAGAGGGGAGAGACAGGGCTGCCTACTCGGCACCACCCCGAGGGCCCTTGGGGTTAAGAATCGACCTACCAAAAGCCGCCTCCCTTCCAAACAGGGTGTCTACCCGGTAATGTGATGTGAAGGTGGAGGGGTTGGCCCAGATGGCCGCCCTACAAATTTGGTCCAGGGGAATCCCTTGGAGAAATGCGGTCGACGTGGCAACTGCCCTAGTCGAGCGACCCTTGACTCTAGGGGGACACGGTTGACGTGCTATCTGATAGCACAGTTCAACCAGGGAAGCCACCCAATTCGAGAGTCTTTGTGAGGACACCGGCAAGCCCAGCTTGTCGGTGGCGTAAGAAACAAAAAGTCTAGTCGACCGACGGTAGTCCGCCGATCGGTCCTTGTAGACCCAGAGGGCTCTCCTGACGTCGAGAGCTCTGAGCGTCGAGTCCGTGTCCCCGGGTTGGGGGGAACCCATGTCCGGGAGCACAATGTCGGTATTCACGTGGAACGGAGACACCACCTTAGGCAAAAAAGTGATGTCCGTCCGCAAGATGGCCCTATCTGCCAAAAACAGCAAGTAGGGCTCGTCGGAGCGCCGCCAGCTCGGAAGGCCTGCGCGCCGAAGCAATGGCGACCAGGAAGGCCACCTTCCAGGAGAGGAGCCGCAGGTCGATGGACGACAACGGCTCAAACGGTGGAGATGAAAGGCAGGACAGCACCAGGTCGAGGTTCCAACCCGGTGTAGGTGGATGCACCGGGGGGCGAGTGTTGTTGACACCCCTCAGGAATCTCTTGACCATCGGGAACTGGAATAGCGAGGGACCATCCCTCTGCTGATTCTGCCAGGTGAGCGCCGCCAGGTGGGTCTTCACCGAGGACATGGAGAGACCTCTGTCGACCAACTCCGCTAGGAATTCCAGTACCGCTGGAATTGAAAGCGGGAAGATGGCGGCGGATCGAGACGACTGGAACCTTGCGTAGCGGGCGATGCAAGCCGAGTACGCCTTTGACGTGGCTGGCTTGTGGGCTGCTGCCAGGATCGCTGCTACTGCTGGAGAGACGTCTGGCACCGGTGGATCCTCCATGCGGTCAAGTGCAGGGATGGAAGGTCCGGGTGGAGGAGCATCCCTTCTCCCGGTCAGCAGGTCTGCCCGGTGAGGGAGTGGCATGTGGTTCTGGCCTGCTAAGTGGAGCAGGGTCGGGAACCAAACTTGTCTTGGCCAGTAGGGGGCGATGAGGATGCAATCGGTCCCTGAAAGCTGGATCTTCTCGATGATTCGGAGAAGAAGCGGGAACAGCGGGAAGAGGTAGAAGAACCCCGTCATCCAGTCGAGCAGGAGTGCGTCCCCGAGGCAACCCTGGCGTGCATCCGGGGCAAGCCTGGCACCGAAAACTGGCAGTTGGTTGTTTTCCGGCGATGCGAAGAGATCTGCGTCTGGGAATCCCCACCGTTGAAAGACACGGTGGAGCTCGTCCGGATGCAGCATCCATTCGTGGGACGACCAGCTGGTCCTGCTGAGGGAGTCCGCCTCCACGTTCTCGACTCCCGGGAGATGAATGGCTCTGGGGGTCACTTGGTGAAGGACGCACCACTCCCACAGGCTCTGGGCCAGGGCCAGGAGCTTCCTCGAGCCCGTTCCGCCCTGTTTGTTGACGTAGTACATGGCCACTATATTGTCTGTCCTGACCAGTACTACGTGTCCCCTGACTAGGGGGGCGAAGGCTCGAAGAGTCTTGGCTATGGCCAGGAGCTCGAGGTAGTTGATGTGGTGGAGCTTCTCCACCACCGACCACTGGCCGTTGATCGACAAGTCGTTCATGTGGCCTCCCCAAGCTAGCATCGAGGCGTCGGTCGTCAGCGTGATGGACGGTGTCAATGCGTGGAACGGCACCCTTGCAGACGTTGCCTTCGGACGCCCACCATCGGAGGGAGTCCTTGACTGTGCTTGGGAGAGATAGTGTCTTCGAAAGTGGTGTTCTCTGACCGGATCGAAGTGGTCGAGAAACCAACGCTGTAGCGGCCTGAATCGAGCCTTGCTAGCGGAGTGACTGACACTGTGGACGCCATGTGGCCGAAGCGTGACCTGGATCTGTTTTGCCGAGATGCAGGGCCCGGTGCAGGCGTTGACCTCTCGTCGAAGAGCCTGGAATCTGACGCCTGGCAGATAGGCGAGCTGATCGACGGAGTCGAAGATCGTCCCGATGAACTTTATGGATTGGGACGGGGTGAGCTGAGATTTTCCTCGTTGAGGCGTAGGCCTAACGAGGAGAGTAAGCAGCGTCGTGGAGACTTGTTGGTGAAGCAGGCCTGGGGACTGGGCCGCCAGCAGCCAGTCGTCCAGGTACGGGAAAATCCGGATCTTCTCCCTTCTCAAGTGCGCAGCCACGACCGACATGCACTTGGAGAATGTCCGGGGAGCCGTCCCGAGGCCGAAGGGGAGGACGTTGAACTGGTACGCCCTTCCTGCCACCTTGAAGCTGAGGAAGCGTCGATGGGCCGGCCTGATCGAGATGTGGAAGTAGGCATCCCGGAGGTCTATTGAGGCAAAGTGGTCTCCCTTCCGGAGCAGCGGGAGAATGGACGACACCGACACCATCCTGAATTTCCTCGGCGAAACGTACGCGTTTAAGTTTCTGAGGTCCAGGATGGGTCGCAGGGAACCGTCTGGCTTCGGCACGGTGAAATACCGTGAGAAGTATGCCCCTCTTTCCTTGCTCTGGGAAGCTGTGAAATCGCTCCCTTTTGAAGCAACGCGTCGACCTCCTCCAAGATCACCCTGGACGGCTCTGTCTCGACGATGAACCCCGTTGGCGGAAGCTCGTCGAACTCCAAGGCATAGCCGTCTTCGACAATCCGGAGAACCCATGCATCTGAGGTGATGCGTCGCCAGGCATCGATGTAGCGGGCCAGGCGGTCTCCGAATGGTGGGTGCGGTGGTGGAGGTCGAAGGATGGGAGGAGGCATGGTGGTGGCAGCGGTACCTTGCGATGAGGCGGTGTCGTCCAGCGCCCCGTCAAACTCGACGGTTAGACTGTCCATTGCCATTGTTATGGCGGGGCCTCGACTTACCCCCTTGGCGGGGTCGGTTGGCCTGTTGTTGCTGCCTTGGCTGCTGTTGCTGCTGCTGCTGTTGAGGGGCTGAGTACGGCCGTGGAGCCTGGCGGTACTGTTGCCTGGGCTGAAACTTAGCCCGCTGGTAATACTTGGGTTTTGGTTGCGGCTGGGGCCGGTCCAGCTTGGCCGTCAGGACTCGGAAGTCGTGGGTGGCCTTTAGTTTCTCGTCCGTGCCCGCAAAGAACAGTCCTTGGGCATCGAACGGAAGATCCTCGATCGTCTTCTTCGAGTTGGAAGAGAGACCCGAAGACCTCAGCCACGCGTGCCTTCGAATGGAGACACCGTGGGCCAGCAGCTTTCCTGAAGTGTCCCCCCGTATGGCGGGCCATCAGGATCTGGTGGTGTGCCAACGACTGCGCCTCTTGGGAGATGGAGAGAAGTGCAGTCTGTTGCTCCTGGGAGAGATCCTGGAAAAAGGGTTGAGCCCTCTCCCACAGGATCTGGTGATAAGCTCCCATGCACGCCCCATAATTGGCCATCTTGGTCAGCAAGAGTCCGGCCTTGTAGATCTTTCGGCCGACTGTGTCGAACCGCTTTCCCTCTTGGTCTGAGGGGGTCGCGGATTCTCGGCCCGAAGACTGGGAGGAGGTGACGATCATCGAGTTGGGGGTCGGGTGATCGTGTAGCCAGCTCCTTTCCCTCTCATCTATTTTGTACCATGCCTCGATACGTCCAGACGTAGGGGGGATGGTCGATGGAGTCGTCCACGAGGCCTTAACCACCTCTTCCAGTGGCTCCAGCATGGGGAGGTGTGGTTGGGCCGCTTCCTCGACCTGCACCCTGCTGAAAACGGGGCAGGCGCTGGCTCTTGCAGGAACGTAGGGTTGCATCCCCAGAGACCTTGCCATCCGGCCGACCTGTTCCCCGAAGGCTCTTGCGTTGTCGGTCGGTGAAGATGAAGGTTCCACTTCTCCTGCCAGAGAAGGGTCAAAGTCCTGCGCCTCTTTGGTGATGGAGGTCTCGAGGCTGCGGCCTCCAGAGACTTGCCCGGAGTCACAGGAACCAGGCCTCTGGTCTGGGCTCTACGGGCTTCTTCACTCGACCTCCGGAAAGCTATCTCCATAGCCCGATCGGAGGGAGTCCTCGAGATGGCCGACCTCTGGGAGAGGCCCGACGCCATCGAGCTTGTCGAGCTCTTCGAGGTGGAGGCAACTGGACCGTTTCGGTGGTTACGGTGCAGGGCCTCTTCAACGCCGGTCTTCGAGGAGACAGAGGCGTTCTTCTCCTTCCGTGGACGCTTCTTCCCGGCCGGGTGAGCGGTCGACACGGATGGGGCCGGAGCAGCCGCCCCGGACCCCAAGGAGGCAGATGGGACAGCCGTCGCCATCTCTGGAGGGCAGAGAGCACGCTCCGTCAGGTAGGCCTGAAGCCTGCGGGCTCTCGCTCGCCTGGTACTCGATGAGAAGGCCTGGCAGTGTCGGCAGGTCGAGACGACGTGTCCCTCCCCTAGACACCGAAGGCACTTCGAGTGACCGTCGCAATCCGGGATCTTGCTACCGCAGGATATGCACCTTTTGAAACTGGTTGTGGACATGCTATGCTCACACAACCAGCCGTATTTCCGATGTTGCCCAAGTGGCGGAAAACAAAGGAATGGGGTGGGCGCGCATGGAGGCGCCTTTTATGCCCTCCGGGCCGGCTGGGCGGAGCTACCGCCAAAAAGTTTCAAACTGGAAAAGTTTCCGTTGGAAGCCCGCGCTGGCGCGCAAACTTCATAAGTGTGCATTCACAGAGCTCTCGAAGAAGAAACTGCTTTTTAAGTATGAAAATTTGTATTTCTATGCAGAGTTTTATTTCTATGCAGAAAATGCTGTGTCTTCCACTCAAAAAAGCTGTATTTGGGAGCTTATTTGCACCAAAAAACAGCATTTGATGTAATGTTTGCTTTGGAAAAGCTCACATGCTATTTTGGGGCAAGTAGGCTTCAAACACTATATGGTTTTAGAAGATTTTGTCAAAAAAAGGCCTTATTTTTAACAATTCCTTGTTTAATTCTATTTTACGAGTGTGTTTATATGCTTAGATTTTAAGTTGTATAAAAACAGGATAGAAATAATAATAATAATTATCATTATTACTATTATTATTTAGTGGGCAATTACATCTCTAGTCTAATGCCTCTCTCTGTGTGTATGTGTAACAGGAATGTTAAACAATTGGAAGACAAAATAAATGTTTCCCAATCTTCTGCACATCTCCTAGAAATGCACTCAAGGAATCTTATCGGCATTTTTTTTCTTTTGAAATTTGCATGCATGTATCCAGATGAAGTGGGGTTTACTGTCACTGTGAACAATTACTCTGGCATAAGTTCATTTAAAAAAATAAATAGAAAATTGATTGCTTTAAAATGGACAACATCTCAGCATGCAATTTCTTTTATCCAGCTGCAGATTGGGGATATTTGGCAGTCTGATTCTTATATTTATTTAGCAATATGCAGGCTGCTTTTTGAGCACAAGAGGGTGAGAAAAACAAATATTAAAATGGTTTAATCAAAGCCTAGTATCTTAAGAGAACATGGATAGGAATTTATTGGGTGCCCTTGTGTAGATAGGTTTGATTGTTGCATGTTAATATTTAATATCTTTCTTCACATATTTTGACATTTTAAAATTTCAGAATACTGAATATTTGAGACAGCCTTTTATTTGGACACATTTCAGGTTTGGAATACATTCCCAGCACTAAAGATCTCTAAAGTAGCTATGAATATATGTACTTATACATATCGGTGATGTCATTTCTTTACAAGATATACTCAACTGCCTTGTAGGGGAATCCTTTTTCCAAACTAGCATGCAAAAGTATGTACAACGATATTAAGAGATGGGATAATGTGAAAGGCCACCTTTGAAGACACCCAGTATTCATAATGTTTCGATATTTGTATGACAGAATCCAGACTTGTGTGCATTATCATGTAGTTCCTTAAGTAAAACTGTCAGGTTCCGATGCCCACGGCCTTGGTGGAGGCCGGCGGGATTCGGGATCTGACATAGACTAAACAAAGAACAGCTGGCCAGCTATGGATGATGCAACCCTCACGAACATTGCCAGTCCAGGGGGGTGATGTAACCTTCTTGGACCTTGCGTGTCCGGGGAAGTGATGCAACCCTCAGGAACATTGCAAGTGGAAGGGGAGGGGTTGTCACTGGGGTCTGAATGTATATAAGCTGTATGTTGGTGGTGGGAAAGCACTTCTGGCTTTATAGGTGTTGTTCCTTCAATAAACTCTGTTGGACCCACCGGAGGACTCCGCGTGTTTCATCGAGAAATTAAAGTGGCCTCACAGAAGCCAGAAGTCTTTTCAGCCTTTCCGGGATTGGAGAAGCTGAGGATGGAGGAGGAAGCGCATCTAGGGATGTGGAACCTTACCCCAGAGGAAACCCGAGAGGCGACGGAATGGACTACGTTAGCCCGAGTGGGATTCCAGGAGGCCCAAGAAGAACCCAGAGAAACGGCGGCTTGGTGTGCGTCCGTTCAGGTGGGCTCTTGAGGGGCCGGAGAAGGGCTCAGAGAAGCGGTGGCTTGGTGTGCGTCCGCTCAGGTGGGCTCTCGAGGGACCGGAGAGGGGCTCAGAGAAGCGGCGGCTTGGAGTGCATCGGCTCAGGTGGGCTCCCACACGGCCCGAGAAAGTGCGGCTTGGAATAGGAAGGGGGTGTCTTCCCAGGGAAGCAAGACTGCAGAACCAGCCTCTCCAACAGAGACAGAGGTGTTGCAGTGCCGGATGGAGGCCATGGAAACCACCTTTCTCCACATGTCCCGGGAGATGAACAAGCGGGACCAGATGACGGAGGAGAGGGGCCAGTCAGCGTGGAGCGCCCCAGGAGCTGGTGACTTCACTTACTACACCTGGATGGGTGAAGAAAAGTCAGGCGCAGGGCCGCACAGGAAAGGGCGTCCAAGTCTTTCCACCTTGTATGGCCCGGAAGAGGATGCCAGGGTCCGAAGCCACGTTATTGGAACTCTACAAGGACAGCCTCCGGAGAGACATTCTGGAATGGTGCCTCCATAGAGATGATCCGGGGGACATCGACAGATGGATCCAGCTGGCGGGGAACATCGAGGGGATCCTAGCCCAGGTGCAGCGGAGGAAGAGCCAGTCGACGCTGACGGGGAGGTCCCGAGTGGAGCCCAGGTGAGGCGCGACGGAGGGGAGATCCCGAGTAGAACCCAGGCGAGGCGCGACGGAGGGGAGGTCCAGAGCAGCGAAGAAACCTGGAAAGGCCCTTTGTTTCATCTGTACAAAGCCGGGTCATCTGGCGGCCCAGTGTTGGCAGAAAAAAGTTCCGGACATCCCACCATTGCCGGTGGGGCAAAGGGGGAGACGGTCGAGCAGCAGCCTGCCGGGGTGAGTCCAGGCCCCAAAAGCATCCATTGTTGTTTGGAACTATGTCGAAAAGGGGACTACAAAGCCCACCAAGCTTTCATAGACTGTGGCTGTTCAGAGAACATTATGTCCCCCAGCCTTGTGAAAGACTTGGAGTGCGAGACCAAAACCTTGCCAGCTCCAGTGCATTTTGCACAGCTAGATGGTACTTTTGTGAGTGGAGGTCCATTCCCCTTGAGCACCAAAGGGGTAAAAGGCCGAGTGGGGCCTTGGGACGGGACTATTGACTTTGTGGTAGCACCCATAAGCGAACATGAGATTGTATTAGGCATGCCATGGTTAGAGCAAGCTAACCCCGAGATAAATTGGAGGTCGGGTGTTGTTTCATGCAAAGCAGGTGCCACGGGTTTTGGACACCCACTGGAAGGGGAGGACGGGGCCCAAGGGAAGGTAGCCAAGGCGCAAATCACAATCCCGAGTGAATACTGCAATTATGCCGATGTGTTTAACCCAGTGTTGGCAGGATGCCTCCCACCGGTGAGGAATGTAGAATGCCGGGTGGAGATTAAAGAAGGAGCGGCATTACCTAAGTCAAATATTTATCCCATGTCTTTGCGGGAGAAGGTGGCTCTCAGAGAGCAGATTGATGAAAATTTAAGAAAGGGCTTTATTGAAAGGTCTGAATCCCCAATTGCAACGCCTGTAATCTTTCGAGAGAAAAAGGATGGAGGTTTAAGACTGTGCATAGATTACCGAGGCCTAAATGCAGTGAGCACTACTAACTGTTATCCCTTGCCCCTCATCAAGGACCTGATGGGTCAACTGGGAGGGGGAAAATACTTCACCAAATTAGACCTGATTGATGCTTTTCATATGGTGTGGGTGAAAGACAGTGACAAGTGGAAGACGGCCTTCTCCTGCCCTTTGGGGCTATATCAATGGGCTGTCATGCCTTTCGGTTTGGCGGGGGCTCCGGGAATATTTATGCAACTGATCAATGAAGTGTTGCACCCTTTATTGTACCAAGGGGTATATGTGTATCTGGATGATATTGTCATTGTTACTCAGACTAAAGCAGAGCATGTCAAATTGGTACGGGAGGTACTAGAGCGCTTGAGACAAGCCAAGTTATATGTAAAACTCAGCAAGTGTGAGTTTGGGAAGACCCAAATAGATTTCTTGGGATATCGGATCAACAGAGAGGGGGTGGCGATGGACCCGGCCAAAGTGGAAGACGTGTTAGGCTGGGAGCCCCCGCAGACAAGGAGACAGCTCCAGGCTTTCCTTGGCCTTGCAAACTTTTACAGGGCATTCATTCAGGATTTCGCGGCCCTCACACTCCCACTTACTGAATTACTCAAGACAAAGGGGAAAGGGGAGTCAAAGAAGGTTAGATCCCCGGGAGCAAAGTTAGACTGGACAAAGGAATGCCAGGAAGCTTTTGAGAGACTAAAGCGGGCTTTCACGAGCGAGCCCCTTTTACTGCACCTGGATCCGGAGAAGACTTTCGTGGTTCAGTGCGACGCTTCGAACTGGGCATATGGGGGAGCGTTACTTCAGAGGGATGAGAAAGGAGAACTGAGACCATGCACGTTCTTCTCCAAAAAGTTAGGGGAGCAAGAACGCAAGTGGCCGGTCTGGGAGAAGGAAGCATATGGGGTGCGCTGTGTGCTGCAGATGTGGCGTCACTTCCTGGAGGGGGCGGCCCACCCTTTCGAGGTCTTAAGTGACCATCAGAATTTGCAAGACCTCAGGGCGCCACAAAAGTTATCCCCAAAATTGGTCCGGTGGGCGCAGTACTTTGCCAGGTTCGACTTCACGCTCAAACACATAAAGGGGAAGGAGAATGTGGTAGCAGATGCACTCTCCCGCTACCCTGCGATGGGACCCAACCCTCCTCCCAGTTTGGGGAATGTTTTCACGAAGAGTCAGTGGGGTATGGCAGTGCAGTCGCAGGCCCAGGCTCGAGGTCTCCGGGGCAAACAGGAAGTGAAGACAGGGGGTTGGCAGAGTGAAATGCAAACACACTACCAGGGGGACGAGTGGCTGGACAGTCACCAGGGGGAATGTAAGTTGCAAGACGGATTGTGGTTTGCCCGATCCAGGCTTTACGTCCCTCAAGGGATGCGCAGAAAGGTGTTAGAGCAGGGGCATGACCACAAGACTGCCGGTCATTGGGGAGTTACCAAGACCACACTGGCCCTGCGAAATAGATACTGGTGGCCAGGTTTAAGGGCCGACATCCGAAGGTATGTGCAAGGGTGTGAAGCGTGTGCTAGGGGAAAGGTTCCCACAGCGAAGCCCCAGGGGTTATTACAGGTAGTAGCGACACCGACCTGGCTCTGGACACACGTGAGCACCGATATTGTAGGGGAGTTGCCGGTGAGCAGGGGCTACCGTTACATTTGGACTGTGTTGGACCTGTTTTCAAAACAAGCCCATTTTATTCCGTTAACAAGACTGCCTTCCGCCGAAAAGTTGGCTAAACTATATATCCAACACATTTATCGCTTGCATGGATGTCCTGAGCAAGTCATCAGCGACAGGGGGGTGCAATTCACAGCTCAGTTTTGGGAGATGGTTTTAAGTGCCCTGGGAGCGGAACGTGGGCTCACTTCTGCTTATCATCCTATGTGCAATGGCGGTGTAGAAGAGCTCAGAAATCCCTGGGGAGTTATCTCCGCATCTATACGAATCGGCAGCAGACCGATTGGACCGACCTACTGCCTTACGCGGAGATGGCGTACAACGGGTCTATTCACTCTTCTACAGGCAGGACCCCGTTTTCCATTGTCTACAGACAAGAAATGGTGCCATTGCCACAACTCCCTATGTGGAAGGAGAAGGACGCCACGGAGGAGTGGGGTTTGAGAGCTCAGAAGGAATGGAAAGAGGTAACCGATGCCTTGAAGAAAGCACAGCACACTTACAAGCGCTTTGGTGACAAAAGGAGGCAGGAGGGGGAGGTCTATAAAGAAGGCGATTTGGTTTGGTTATCAGCTCAGAATGTTAAGTTGGGGCTTCCTTCCCGCAAACTAAGTCCAAAATACTTGGGACCTTTTAGGGTAGACTGCGCAATAAACCAGGTCACATATGAGCTTGTTTTGCCGAAAGGGATGGGTAAGATCCACCCTATGTTTCACTGTAGCCTCATGAAGAAGTATCTTACTCCAGTAGGACCGAAGGACTGAACACCATTTTGTCTCCGCAGGGGGAGGACGAGGTGGAAGAGGAGATCCTGTCAGGTTCCGATGCCCACGGCCTTGGTGGAGGCCGGTGGGATTCGGGATCTGACATAGACTAAACAAAGAACAGCTGGCCAGCTATGTATGATGCAACCCTCATGAACATTGCCAGTCCAGGGGGGTGATGTAACCTTCTTGGACCTTGCGTGTCCGGGGAAGTGATGCAACCCTCAGGAACATTGCAAGTGGAAGGGGAGGGGTTGTCACTGGGGTCTGAATGTATATAAGCTGTATGTTGGTGGTGGGAAAGCACTTCTGGCTTTATAGGTGTTGTTCCTTCAATAAACTCTGTTGGACCCACCGGAGGACTCCGCGTGTTTCATCGAGAAATTAAAGTGGCCTCACATAAAACGCTACTCTCCTGTACCCAACTCCTCTAAGGAGAAGCTTTCAGACAACAAGGAGTTCATTCAATTTCAGTAGAATAAACAATATGGAACTAGGCAAGTCGCTTGTACAACAAACTGGGTTTTAACAAAACAAAATAAATCTTTAACAACCTAGTAGTACAAAGCAAAGCAGATAAGAAAGAGATGACAGTGAAACAACTCAATAAAGAGCAATATGGAAGCCAAAAGACGTCAACCAAAACACAGAAAACACCAGAGCTACATGAACGTATCATGGTGGCACCATTCACAGAGATTGTTCCCAGAAAATAAAAATAAAAACTAGGAACTCTAAAGCAGTGTTTCTAAAACTCTGCTCCTCCAGATTTTTGGACTTCAGCTTCCACACTTCCTAACAACTGGTATGCTCCATGACACAACTCCCCAAAAACAAGTTGTCTCTTGGAGCAGAAAAGTTCCCCCAACTCTGAAAAATTGTAACAATATGAATATATAAGTTACAGCAAACATATATGTTTCAAATGACAAGAATATTCATGTTATATGCCATTTCATTGTATGCCAAAAAATAACAAAATGGATAGATCATCATCTTATTCTTCCAAATGTAAAAAGACGATTGTCAAAAGTTGGACATCTGTTTGGGAAGAATAATGAACAGGTGAATGTTTGAGGCAGTTTCCCCCCCAGAATACACACATCCTTATGAAATCATTTTGTTTCTTCACAAGATTGTTCTAAGAAGACAAAATAACAAAGTCAGTGGAGGAAAAACCACTTGACAACACATACCAAATTGCTAGTAGTTCCTTGAAAACTACATTTCTATCTTTTTTTTCTCTCTCAACATCAATATGGACCATATTTATAGTTCTCTTCAATACGGCTTCACTTTGGATCAATCCATAAGCCATTTTCTGAGAATAAGCAGAGCAAGCTCTCTGCCTTTGTGTGTATATATAGTTCATCAAGTTGCCTGTTGATTTATGGCAAGTTGACGAATTTCATAGGGTTTTCTAAGACAAGGAATACTCAGGCTTTGCCACTTATTTCCTCTGAAATGTAGCCTACAGCACCTGCAAGCTACTGCCACCTTATTTGTAGATATAATGATAGAGTGTTATTCATCCAACTCACTTTGAACCTAGGACTGTTTCTGCTGGTAAGCACAGGGAGAAACTCCATGTAGAGGAAACTCTTTTTTCACAAAATCGCTGTTCCTAGATAGACAGTAACATAAAGTGAGGTGGTGTTGGAAAGATACGCTCTCCTAGCTTCCAATTTAACAAACAAACTTTTGTAACACATAAAAATGGCTCTTGTAATTTCTGATACCCACCATGGTTACATCTGACATTTTGAGAGCTGAAGGCTCTGGAGTGTTGAGGCCACTTCAGTCCATATAAATCCACATACAATGTATTTATAGTAAATCCTTGCTTTTAGCATAGACAAACAAATGATTGCTATGTAATAGCACACAACTCAGTAGTATAAGACTATGTATATAAAAAGTACTGATTACCATCTTTAATATGTCGGGTTAAAATTACCCGGTTGCAGCAAACGTGAGAGAAGACAAGACACTACTTAAATTAATGAACATGACTGGGTGGCTAGATTAATAGTCTCAACCAGTATATTTGTAAATGAAAGTGAAAAATGATTGCTGCAAAATTTTACAGCAATGTGATGTACAGTATGATATATAATATGATTTTTGTTTATGTACGATTTAATAGGAAAACAATGAGTAATACAAACTGTAAATTCATTTTTCTACAGTTGTATATTAATAGTAGAAACAAACACCACCTCTTTTCATACTGCAAATATACCTGATAATGTTTTTAAAGGTGTTTAGTGATTCATACATGTAAGAAATTACTTGACACCAACTCCAGTGAAGCATTTGGATGGCAGGTGTTTAGTATGCACACAAGGGAAATCAGCTTAATTGCCAATGCTTTCACAGTGTTTAGACAGTTCCTCCCCAACATATTATTTTCCTCTATGCATAAGATTGTAGCAATGATTTGACAAGCCAAAAATATGAAAAACTATCTTCTATCATCTAATTCCAATTGTACACAACAATGATATTCACATATGTAAGACAGTGTTGTGTATTTCAATGTATTTTGCCACTTGGATACTATAAAGAACAATTCAGCATGGGCTGACAATATCTACATTTGGATTGACAAATCACTTTCCATACAATGTATGAAGTTTCTGCTTAGGCAATTGATAAATGTACTAATTTTTTGATTTTAACAAGAATGTTTGCTCAGTTGAGAATTATCTCAGTTTAACTCGTGTAGATTCAGATACCATTCTAATTCTCAAACTGGATTGAAAGCTTAGTCTAGACTTTTACAACTCCATAATTAGAGCTTAGTAAGTTACATTTTGGGTTACAATTCTCAGAATCTACCAGTCAGAATCCTAGACATGAGTTCTAAGGATGCGGTCTTAAAAGGTAACTTTACCAAGCTTAATAATAATATTTAAGAAGTAATACTCTCTAAACATAACCAATAATATTAATCCTATAGCCCATCAGAGGCTTTGGAATTCCTGACACAAGAGTGCAAATTGCTAGTCACAATTGGCAAAGTGGGGCAAGGGCTATTTTTCTCCACTAAGACCCTTCTTTCTAAAAGCCTGTTAAATTTCCTAGACTTTTAGAAATGTGGGAAGATTTAGCAATCATGGTCTTCTCATTGGCTTGTGGAAGGGACTGGAAATTTTTAGGAAGACTTGAATGTAGTCTGGCTGAGGTCAATCTACATTCCTCCTAACCGTCAACACAGAGCTTCCTCACCATTTTTCCTCAGTCTGCATTACTATTTCCCAGTTTGTGGCATTGTTTTTAACCAGAGATAATAGAGATGGAAATGCAGACCTTTTGAACTCATAACCTTATACCACTGTGTGCTCTTGCTTGACCATCTTTCATTTGTTTGCCTATGCTAAAGGCAAGAGTGTAGTTTTATTTCTCAAACTATTAGTCATAATCACATAATTACCCATATAATTTTGTGAACCTTAGTTGGCCCCTGTAAATGTATTGTGGTTGTTTTATGTGAGATTTTATGTAAATATATAATTTTGTATGATTTCTTGCTTAATTTATTGATGTTAGGTTCTATTGTTGTTTGCATATGTGGGTTTATTCGGGATTATTATGTCAGTATTGTTTGTTTTACCGAGACATGGAATGTTTGCCTTTTTTGTATGTTGGAATCCATCCTGAGTCTCCTCAGGAAGAGAGGGTAGAATATAAATAAAGTATTATTATTATTATTAATTTTTATAGACTAGGCTTTGGACTCAGTTGGGGAAAGATGTCTGTCAGACTGAGTTGGATGTGTAGACTAGTCTTTCTCAACCAGTGTGCCGTGGCACACTAGTGTGCCATGACAAACCTCCTGCTGTGCCACGAGAAAAGCTCTCTGCCCCCCTTCCTTCCCCCTCCTGCCGAACTTCTGCTGCTTGGAGGGGGAGGAAGGGCCGGGCAGTGGCGAAGAAAAAGAAGAAGGGCCGGGCGCCACCTCCTTCGGCCATTTCCCCCAGCCAGCCTCCAATCCGCCATGACTCCCACCATGACTCTCACCCTCGCTCGCTGAAGCCGTGTGGAGGAGGAGCCCCGTCCACTGAAGCCCGTCCACCGCTCATGCTCCTCCTCTGAAAGAGAGCTGAAGCTGGGGGAGGGGGGTGGGGCATGGCACGGCCTGGCTCTGCCCCCTCCCCTGGCTTTGGCACACCCGGCAGCTGCTCCAGCCTTGAGGGGGCAGTGCCAAGCCAGCATTGTGCTGGCTCTGGCACCGCTGGCTTGGCACTGCCCCTCAAGGCTGGAGCAGCTGCTGGGAGAGGTGAAGCCGGGTAGGGGCGGGGCATGGCACAGCCTGGCTCCACCCCTCCCCAGCTTTGGCACTTCCAGCAGCTGCTCCCAGCAGGCCACCATCCCCAGCCATTCTTTACTGTGTTAGAGTGTCATTTTGTGTCATTTTGGTTGGTGGTGTGCCCCCGGATTTTTTTAATGTTAAAAGTGTGCCGGGGCTCAAAAAAGGTTGGGAAACACTAGTGTAGACCATTAGGCTCATACTCAGCTTTGGAACAGGTACTAGTAGGTACCAGGAGAAACGCACAATGCATTTTGCCTACATCAGTGTTTGCCAACCTTTTTTGAGCCGCGGGGATGGTAGCCTGCACACTTTTAACATTAAAAGCAGCTGCCAGGGGGGCAGTGCACCACCAACCAAAATGACACAAAATGACACTCTAACACAGCTAAGAGGAGGGGCGATGGGCTTCAGTCATGGTGGGAGTCATGGCGGATTGGAGGCTGGCTGGGGAAATGGCCGAAGGAGGTGGTGCCCCGGCCCCTTCTTCTTTTTCTTCACCACTGCACAGCCCTTCCTCCCCCCCCCCAGCAGCGGAAGTTCGGCAGGAGGGGAGAGGAAGGGGGGCAGAGAGCTTTTCTCGCGGCACCACAGGAGGTCCGTCACGGCACACTAGTGTGCCACGGCACACTGGTTGAGAAAGACTGGCCTACATGAAACTCCAAGTCTGTTATTCCTAATGTATACCCAGCATGTGGGCTGTGTGAGTTGGTTTCCATACCCAGACATGGGTGATTGGTTCCCATTAGTTGCCAGGTGGATCAACCTGTGGCTGGATCCAGATCAATGCTGCATCCAAGCTTTGAGAGCTGTAAACAACAAAAAGTTATGGCCAATTTTATCTCCACAAATGTAGTTTGTGTCATTATTGCTCTGCTAAGCCTCACTGTGCATCATGTCCTGTAAGATTGCAGTTTAGAACTGATTATTATTTGCAATATTTGCATACCACCCTTCTCAACCCCAAAGGGGATTCAGGGCATTTCACAGTGCTGGCAACAATTCAATGCCATCAATAAAACAATATAAAACATTAAAATTGACCATCCCCTAATAAAATATTAAACATTATTAAGCACATCACATAAAATAGCATCACCTATCACAGAGAGACATAGCTGTTGTTGTAAACAGGCCTGGGTCATTGCACTTTCCACTTTCACTTTAAGTATTCCTATGATGGGCCAAATGCTTGGTTCCACAGCCAAGTCTTTAGTTGTTTCCTAAATGTCAGGAGGGAGCAGGCTGACCTGATCTCACTCCACAGCTGTGGGGCCACCACTGAGAAGGCCCTATCCCTCGTCCCCACCAGCCGCACCTGTGAGGTCGGTAGGGCCGAAAGCAGGACATCCTCGGAAGATCTTAATCTACAAACTGTCTCCGATTCTGATTGTGACTATTGACTTGTAAAGCCAATGATCAGGATAAATGTGTCATTTAACAAACTTGTCTAATTTGGGTGAAGGTAAGTCATAAAATGTTCAATGCCTCACTACAAAGAGAAGCATTGCATAAGAGACTGCATCCCTGAAGCATTCTGCCTTTATGAAATGCCATAGGTGCATAAAACAGGTGCATTTATTGTTGAAACTATAAAATAACATATGTTCTAAGACTGAGAAGTAATGTGTTTTGAGAATACAAAAGGTCACATCATCATAAGACAAATCCCCAACCAGAATCATCTTCTCCATGAACCAAACAGTTTAAATGCAAAAATGCTACATCGATACCAACCCATCTGTGTTTATTTTATTAGCCTCCTCTAATTAACAAGCTCATACAGATCTTGCAAGTTGAACTCCTTAAGAGAACATAATAAATTATGTATTCAGTTAAAGGATAAAGCATGCTAGTGGACCAATGAGTGCTGGCAACTTTCCTGCTGGAGAATCCTGTCTTCAGATGGTTTGCTTAGAATAGATGACACATCTGCCAGACTGTAAAAGAAACACTCAAGATTTTAGCCATAGTACCAATAAAAAGTGCTCAGTTTCAGGATGCCTTACATATTATTAAATTATATTTCAAGGGCACTGTTAGAAAGCACAGTAAATGGATATTAATGCCAAAAATATAGGTGAAAAACTACAAGTCTGAATGAAACTAATAGGAATGTAAACTTCTTATGATACCAGTGCATAAATTATTTGAAGGTAACATACTCAAAAATCATGCAGGATATTTCTTCCCTCTACTAAGAAAATGACTGCTTTGCTTTATGTAGAGATTTGTCTTATGTTATTCGACAGACTAATGCATCCAATAATATATTCACATTTGACATTATTTTGACAGCATGTGCCAGTGACAAGTCCACCTATCAACTAAATTTTTGTTTAGCCCTGCTATATATGCTATGATGTTTTACTTTGGTTCTAACTCAAATAAGCTTTTACAATACAATGCAATTCACAATATTGTGTATTAAAACCTCAATGAGAAACATGGGATAAGTTCATCATATACTGTAACTGCACTAGATTCTGTTGTTGATTAATATGGACTCTTTTGAGAGTTTACATTTAAGTGCTGTGTAGTATTCTTAAGCAATGCTTATTTTCCAGATCTGTCAAGGCTATCTAATATGTGGGCTAACTCTGCTGTAGAGACTTTACATTAGGTGAATTCGGTGCCATGTGGTGGTTCACCTTTCCTTTTACAACAGAGCTCACTGGCCCCCATCCCATGATACACTACAACTGCTGGCATGGATCCATAGTAAAAAGGAAGGCAAAGCAGTGTGTGCCATGGCAGCAACATGGGAGGCTTCCCGTGTTGCCTTGAATCAATGGGGGAAAACTGGGTGGTCGATACTTCCCCCCATGGGATGGGGACTCCGGTGAGTCAGGGTCTAAAGCGACAGGTTCTCCATCAGGGTTGAAATATACAGGGGACCCAGGTAGTACGCCAGAATAGCTGAGGGGTAGACTTTAGGAGACTCTACCTCAGCTTACACACACCAAGTTAAACTGACACCAAAAAGTTAGTTGAGTTACAAGTTAAATAAGTAACTATTTAATAAAAGTTGCCCAAAATTTTCAAACCATATATTTTGTGTCTGTCTCGTTATTTCAGGGGGTTGGAAGACAATTAGAAAAGCCATCACATTCAACAACAGTATCTGCATTTTAGCTCAACTGACACAATGGATGTTATTTTGCAATTTTAAGTATTTTTCAATACTGAAAATTTATACATCTAATATTCATTTTGATATGTTATAGACTCAAAATATGAATCGCAATGAATGCTATATTGCAAAATATATTTCCTTCCTAGAGCACTGTACTAAATCTGAACCAGGATTTTCTTCACAAAGAAGTGTGGTATCCATATTGAGAGTGTTTTAGAGTCTTTTCAGTAGATACGGCACATCTACTTTTCCCCTTTCCCAGATATTCTCACTGAGCTTTGAGCTATGATTCTTCTATTAGGAAAGAGCTGAGTAGCAAACTGATATTGCCCCTTTATTGCAGCTCTGGAGATCTTGTCATACAATACGCCCTCCTGCCCAAACTCACAAAGACTCGGATAAAACAGGTAAAATATAAAGCTGACATAAAGAGTTTGTCATATTGGTAGATGTAAAATTTCAAAACTTTTTAAATTGAATCAGAATATATGTGATTTTTAATGTCCAGAAATACACTCTTGCAAACCACCTATGTTTAGGCATACAGTTATACCCACCACCGGCTTTCCTTTGGAAGATGTATGCCTGCCTAAAATCCAGCTGGCTAAGTTAACATAATATTTTGTTAAATTCATGCACTGACTGTCAATGACTTTCCAATGCCAAATGCTGTTTTCCCCTGAAGGTCATATTAACCCATGAGGAGAAATAGAATCAAAACCAAATATTTATCTGGCCATTTAAGCAATCCAGCTGGCAGGATAATTTAGCTAAGGCCAAATCAGCAATCAAGCTGCTTGACTGAGAGCACTGAAAATATATAAAGAGAAAATGTTTGAGACCTGCTGTTCAAATGTTTTTAAAAGACTTATGGACAAAGCAATTTACTACCTTAAAATAGCTATTTTATAAATGAAAAAAAATCAAACACTGCTAAAGGCTTACACACTCTAACAGAATTCCTCTGGTCATAAAATTAAAAAATGTATTATAAGTTAAAAAAATTAAAGTTACAAGTTTGCTCAAAGGTATGTGTCTTGACTTAAAGATGTCATTTCTGCAGTCAATATTTTTAATTGTAAAAATCCAACAGTTTGCTCAATTCTACTATTTTCGGTGTATCCTTCTAGAGTAAGTGAAATAATCCAATGCAGTATGTATTCATTCTACAAGTTTCAAAGCGAAAGGGAAAACACTCACACTGACAGCCAAATAATCAAGGATTCAATGCTATTTACAAGCCATCATTATGATCTATGGAAGAAATGTAACATTTATGGCTACTTAATTTGTTAACCCAAGCATAAAATCATGCACAGTGAAACTTGTCATGACTGCTAATTTAAAGGGGTAATAAAAAATAAACACAAATGTTTTATACATGGGTGACAATACCCTATAACTCGTTTAGTTTTCCATAGAGAACAAGAACACTTTAATATTTGCAGACCCTCTGTTTTGATTGCCTTATAATGATCCAACAGTTAGCA
This sequence comes from Anolis apletophallus, assembly GCA_030556195.1. NCBI lineage: Eukaryota > Metazoa > Chordata > Lepidosauria > Squamata > Anolidae > Anolis > Anolis apletophallus. The sequence goes on along the minus strand of JARBWK010000012.1, from coordinate 50,321,748 downwards.
AATCTCCAGATACGCTGGGTGTATGGAGGAATATTTCATAACATCTACATATTCTATAACAGCAGTAGAGCCAAGTAAAGTGGGAAAAGCACTCCTCCAAAACATCAAAGAAGGTGCAAAGTACCACATTATCAGAAATATCAGAAACCGGGAATGTGGCGCAGCTGGCTGGGAGTCAGCTACATAAGATCTCTACTGACCAGAAGGTCATGAGTTCAAGGCCTGCCCGGGTCGGGGTGAGCTCTCGACCAATTGTGTAGCTCGTTGTCTGTCTATATATGTTGTAGGACTATGGCATTTAATGTTTGCCTGTATGTGTGCATTGTGATCCGCCCTGAATCCCCTGTGGGGTGAGAAGGGCAGAATATAAATAATGTAAATAAATAATAAAATAAATACCCCTTTATACAAGTTGAGACTCCATATGTGTCACCCTATACCGTTTTCAGGACAGCAGTACTTCAGTCGTTATGGAACATGGTGATCTACACACTGACACACTATTTAGCTTCCTAGCAGAAATAGTTACACACACAATTTGTATCCCCACAGTGAAAGGGCTCTCTCTGTAATGAAGAAATATAATTCTGCCAAGCAAATATTCCTTTATGTTTGTTGAAAAGTTCTGAGGACTTATCTCTGAATTGAACACTCTTATTTGTGTCTTGAAACAGAGCCTTTGTCTTCAAAGTAAGCAATCTTTTTTTTTAAAAGTTTTACTTTATTAAAAGTAAAACTTTCAAAGTAAGCAATCTTGTTCTAGATCTCCATATGAGTTTAGTGAGTCAAGCAAGAATTTACTATTTTCATATGGCCTTTTATTTCCAGGCAATCAAAATTCCTAAGGGTCCATTCACAAAGAAATGAATGCATGCATGACAGGGATGCCTTGGCCCTTGACCACCAGTGGCAAACTGGGTTTGAAATAAAAGGGCAATGAGAGATTCCTGCAACTGCCATGGCAGCTAAAGGAAACCCTTTTGGGCCACAAAGCAGGATGGATCAGGCATCTCGGACACCAGATTGGAGCCACTATTTGTCTGTGTAGAACTGTCCTTTGTCAAAACTTTTCCAAATACACAGTATTTGGAGGGCTATTTACCATGAGTAGGATAATTTGGCTTGCAGCAATCCTAGCAAGTATTCAGAAATTGATACACTCAAGTTTTTTAAAATTCAGTTAGTAATAAGAATGACACAATGAAATAATGCTATCAATGATAATTTGGATCATATTGGGATGTGCAGACAGTATTTCTCAACTGCAGACAAGATAATAATAAAAATGCAGTTATTAAGTAGCCATTTCTAACCCCACCCATTTCAGTAATACTGTTGAGCATCCATTCTTCTTTTGTGGGATTGCTTTTGGATTTCCAATATTAAAGATTATAGAAAACATACAAATGGAAGAATTAACTGAAAGACTAAGAGAAAAGGAAAGAAATATAACATCCAATAATGACATATGGAATCTGATTAAACAATATTGTAAAATAGAATATGATATAGAGATGAAATTCAAATGGTAACAATAGAATGAGAGTGAATAATAAATAGAAATTTAAATTCAAGTATTTATAAGGATTTATGGATGCCCCTCTCTTGTACTTTTAGGTAACAAGAAAACACTTGATTTAAATGAAGAAAATAATTCTGGATGGATTATATGATTCTTTAAATATCTTCCTATTCCGGAATACAAGACAGATATAATTTACCCCCCAAACCTGTTCTTTTAATCTCTACATTTCTGTACACTGTATATTAATGTTTTCCCACTCTATGCCCTCTCTCTCTCCCCCTCCTAACTCCTAGATGTCTCTTTCCCCTACCCCGTCTTCTTCTCATGTCTCTTACTCTACTGTTCCTAATTGCTGTGTGTTCATGTAGTTGTATGTTGTGACGGTACTTTCCGCACATGTATTTTTATGAAAACTCAAGAAAGACTTTTTAAAAAAGTAATACTGTTGAGCACATGCATATTCAACAAAATGCAAATATTGACTTTTCTGCTAAGAACCCGATCAGATTGCTAACATATCTGATGGGAAAATATAATTCCCTTGTGGGTAAAGTACTGACCTTCATGGCCTGTGTGGCTAGCATGTAGTCTGCTTGCATTTATGATTCTCCTAACCTTTAAACAGTTGCCACAATTGGATGAATAAAGTAGACACATGGAAAAGGGCAAACTCTATCAGTACAAGAAAAGGTTTGAAAGAAAGTAAACAGACTTCATGTTTTATAATGTCTCTCTAGAGATGCAAGGCTAGAGAGAATGCCAGGTAGCAAGTGACTGCTCGGAAACAGGAAGTCAGCACGCAAGAACTTTCTTCTCTCAGAATAAGCAAAGATGATGATTCAAAGGTCATGAAAGCATACACTCTCTGATCAATATAGACAGAAAATATAGTGTTTCATGCAAATGAGTTCATTTAACAGTTTAAACAGGCACTAACTACATCAGCATGGCACCAACTAAATTTCTTCCCTTACAGCATGTTTTGCCAAGGTGTAACTATGGTAGCACAGCTATTATGATGGCACAGACTTCAAAGCTGACTTATCTAAAGAAATATGAGTTAACTCAAAAGTGCATTTATTATATGTCCTCCAAAGCCTGCCTCATCTAATATTCAAAAACAAAATAAAAGCCAAGGATACAGGTAGAGCTTTTCCATATTTATTACTTTTCAGCTGAAATCTTCAGTGGTCAGAACAAAATGTAAAAACACTGTAATTCCTAGTACTAGTATTGAGTTCTAATGAATGCAGAAGCATCAAATTTTCTGGACCTCATCACATTAAGGACCTCAATGTGGGGGACAGCAGGAGGGCCTGTACAGCAGCAAAGCAAATTGTATTGCCCAGCACTCCGCATTGACCATACCACACGCTTGCCCATCATATATGAGAAAACAGCTTTCTGGCATGCGCCCTCTTTGCCCCCATTATTCCTAACCAGAACATAGGCACTCTCCTGTTTTCAAGTTTCCTCCTCCTACCATGCTTCCTCCATGCAGCCTGCATGCAGCCCTGTCAGATCTAATTATACATTGTGAGATGAGATCCGGCAGGCTCCGTGCTGATTGTGTGGAGGAAGTGTCCTATGACAGTGAATTTAAATTAGGTGGGTGGAGCGGGGTTCATGTCAGGATTGACTTGAGAATCTGCAAGTCGCTTCTGGTGTGAGAGAATTGGCCATCTGCAATGATGTTGCCCAGGGGACACCTGGATGTTTGATGTTTTACCATCCTTGTGGAAGCTTTTCTTGTGTCCCTGCATAGGGAGCTGGAGCTGACAGAGGGAACTCAACTCACTATCTCCAGATTTGAACCACTGACCTATTGGTCAGAGTTCTTGCTGACATGAGGGTTTAATCCATTGCACCACTGAGGGCTCATCTACCTCTGTCAGCTCCGGCTCCCCATGCGGGGATATGAGAGAAGCCTCCCACAAGGATAGTAAAACATCAAAACATCTGGGCATCCCCCTGGGCAACATCCTTGCAGATGGCCAATTTTCTCACACCAGAAGTGAATTGTAGTTTCCCAAATTGCTCCTGACACACACACACACACACACAAAACCCACTGGGGGTTCCCAGTGAATTTAGCTAATGGAATAAGGTTGTTCGTGTTTTTCATTGCATCTAGTGAGCTCTGTGATGTGCAGGTATCCTGAATCAGTTTATTAGAAGGGAGAATGTAATGCAGTTTTTTCCAGGCTGAACAGATCACACCAAGAAAAACCACCACCCCCCTTCCAACAATAAGGTAGGCTCAAAATATATCACCAAAACAAATAAAAAGGAAACTCAAAGGAACTTGATGATTAGGAACTAAAACAGGTCTTTTGTAGGTATGGCAAATTTTGGAGAAAGGAGAATAGCAATAAATGTAGGTGATCAACTAACAATGTCAGCAGAGGATTCCAATTGATCCTGAATCTCAGTGAAATCTCCTATCACTGTCTCTTATTTAGACACATATTTGTGCAGAAAAGAATGGTACAAATGCAACTGTGGACTCCTCTGTAGAGAGTAAATGCATCGGAAAGTTGCACAGTTGTTGTAGTTCTTGTTTTTAAAAAGAACACATGGAAATAATATTTTTATTTGGCCCCACTAGATGATCAGGACTCTGCTCTTGCTGGTGGCATGGTTCAGGATTAGAGTGTGACAACACCTCCACAAAATCCAGATCAACCCTGAATGTAGGTCCCTGTGAAGATGGGCCCTCAGCTAGTCTTTATTATTATTATTATTCAGGACCATTCTACACTGACCCATAAAGTAGACCAAATACAGTATCTGAAATGCCAGATTGGGTCCACTTTGTGGCCCAACAATAACTCCCAGGGGTAGCAGTGTTTCCAAACATGGTTCAGCACCACTGGACAGAGGCCTACCTGCTATCCCTTCCCCACCCCCACCCCTGTTTCATGCCTCCCAGCCTCTTTTTTTGAGTCATGAGACCTGCCAGGAGAATGGTGGATTCCTGACAATAAAGTAAATGCCCGTGTTGTGATTGTACTAGGGTTGCCATATGAATAAGGGACAGGTACCTAAAAATAGGGACATTTTCACAAAAATAAGGGACACTTCCTAAAAACTTGAAAATCAATCGATGATTTCCAAGTTTTTAGGAAGTGTCCCTTATTTTTGTGAAAAATTCTTTATTTTTAGGTACCTGTCCCTTATTCATATGGCAACCCTAGATTGTACCTGCCCATGGCATGGGGGAAAGAGCACGATGGGACAGCCACACTGCATCCCTGGGCCTCTCACCAAGCCAGCTGAAGTTGGTTCCATTTGTCTCAATAGGTCATTGGGGGTAAACCCAACTTCTGTTTAAACAGTCAATTTCCCCCCTGGGTTGACTTAACCCAGTGTGAAAGTAACATTAAATAGCTTCCCTGGGTTAATTCGCATTAGCTCCCATGTGACATTTAGTTGCTACAGGGTTTATGAAAGTCATATTGATCAGTTTTAACTTGCCTTTAGTCCACTCCATTCTCTAAGAACGATATCCATTTGTGTCCAGTGCAATGGTTTGGAATGACAGAGAAGGGGGAATAGGGCTGTATGAATTGAAGTGACTCAAGTCTTGCTGCTACAAGGGAGGGCTCTTGAGAAGTCATACCATGGTTTGTAGCGAATAACCATATGGGCTACTTGTCTTGCTGCCTTCTTAGACTATTCTTTCCCTGTCTATGAGCAGGTGCAGCTTTAGTTTTCATTTCAGCAGTCAGGAAGGCAATAAATTTGCCATACATATCTTTGCTGATGTGCTATGCCAAATTCTTAGAAACTGAATGCAACAACTTTGTTGTCTCTGTTCAGAAATGTGAAGTCTGGCTTCCATCCCAATCCTGCAGGTGTAATTCAAGATAGTAGGCAAATCATATTTTAGGGCTGTTGCAAGACATGGCATGCCCAAATAATCACTCCCAAATGCCCATTCTAAAGTTACAAGCCACAAATATTATATCAGCAATTTGCTTAGCAGCAGGATGCATGGTTGCGATTCAAACTATACATTTTGGAGCATCTTCCTAAGGAAATACACCACAACCATTTGTTTACAAGAAATTTATGGCACGGTTTCTGATGCTCATGATCACTGAACGCTGAAACATTCTGGCAGGAGTAGAGGTGGGATGTTTTCTATGGCTTGATGACAAAGCACTAGATTGATAGTGCTACTTTTTCAAAAGCAATACTAAACAACTCTTGGGATTTAGGAGAAATATGATGCCCTTGCACTGCCTGCGACAAGGCCAGATCAGCTGTAAGATCAACTTGAATGCCAAAGTGTGTAAGAGTAAGTGGAAGAGCTCTGAAAGTGCCATTTTAGAATAATGACTATAATGGCATGCTGAAGTCATCCATAACTGAGAGCTGGTTAAACAATTCTCTAGGTTTCATGTCATTTCAATAATAAATCCAGTTCTGAACCATTTTGTAAAGTCCTGTATTTTTCAGTAACTTGATTTTTGTGAATTCATTGGAAAAAAATTGTGCCCTATTTCCTAAATACAAATTACTATAATGAGGTTATCTCTGTCCACAGACACATTACAATGTAAAAAGACATGATACAGATGCACGAAAAGAAGGGTGGAAAACCAAAGTTATGTACCAAGTCTATTTATTTATTTTATTTACTTCATTTATATTCCGCTCTTCTCACCCCGAAGGGGACTCGGAGTGGATTGCAGTACATATACATAGCAGACAATCCCTGCAGTTTTTAACATATATACATATATTGATGAAAAATAGACGAACAAAGACGAAGTCTAAAACTTGTAGTTCTTACTAAGGATGAAAAGAATAGTTAAAATATTCAAGAATGTGTGTTTTAAAAAAACAAAAAACAGTATCTCAAGTGTCAGAAAACCCTGACAGAAAATCTCATACCAGGTGAGAATCTCTGCAGTTTAGGCCTTTGTCTGCATGAAACATTATTTTGGTTTTTGCTTTTTTTTTGCACACATATTGTGTGTGTAAAAAATGCCCTGGAAACTTGCAATTTTGGTAACATAATAAATTCTGCACTTCAGTTTTTGAAAACTGAACACTTTCTTGATCACTTTCTTGCAGAAAGGAGGGAAATGGTACAATTATATGCTTTTTTTCATAAAAAAGTAAAATTTTCAAACATCTGCCGACTAATTGCTGTCATTATTCTTTTGTTGTTGTTTTTTTGTGAGGAACTTACTATATTATTCTCCTGAACCAAGCGGCTCCAGACTGGAGTAGCTTTTCTGCCAGCTTGTACTGTCTGATGCATGATTGAAATGTACAGGCTATACAGGCTGTCTTCCCACTGACAGGAAACCATTTAAGCCAGGGCTGAACAATGTGCAGTAAACAAATTGTTGTTAAGATTGCAGCTCCCATACCCAATACTGTGGAATGCTGGGAAGGGTTGTTCAGTAATATCTGAACGATTTTCTCTATGCCTAATTAAAACCACCATATTCCTAGCTATCCCTCTTTTTCTATAATCTTGCCACCAAATGAACTCATACACTATAGTTAAATGGTAGAATTTGCAGAATTTCCTTAGGGGAAGCAGTTTGATCACAACAGCAGTCATATGGAGGAAAGATAACAGAGATAAGAACAGTTGAACATTAGGCTTAGCTGTTAATTTTCTTGTCCTGAACAAGATACTACATTAAGACACACTCTTGAGGAAAATGATCAGACCATGATGATCCCAGAAGCTTGCTTCATTTGCCCAAAGATCATTGCAAAACAGGCATAATAATAACAATATGACATCAGACTCTATTGTTCGTTCTACCGCTGATTCCTACCAAAATCAACATCTTTTGTAAACGAACAGTATAGCAGTTGAAATTGCAGACCTAATGATCAATAGAGGCAGATGGACCTCAAGGTGGGCAGTCCGCAGATCTCTGGCTCAAATTCTATCAAGGAGACCATCAGAAGTCAGAGTGAAGGCCATAACTTGGCTACGTAGAGAACCAGCACTTTGAATTGGGCTTGGAGACGGATAGGCAGCCAGTGGAGCTGACACAGCAGGGGGGTGGTATGTTCCCTGTATTTCGCCCCAGTTAGCATCCTGGCTGCCCCCCGTTGAACCAACTGAAGTTTCCATACCATCTTCAAAGGCAACCCCACATAGACCGTGTTGCAGTAATCTATTTGGGATGTAACTAGAGCATGGACGACCATGGCCAAATCAGACTTCTCAAGGTACGGGTGCAGCTGGCACACAAGTTTTAATTATGCTCACTTTTTAGCATGGCTATTCATGTTCCAGATGCAAAGCTAGCACATTTATCAAAAATGGATCTTGTGCATGATTGACTATGCCTTTATAATCCAAACCTGGATTTTACCTACTCCAATGCGCTCCATGTGGGGCTACCTTTGAAGACTATTCAGAAGCTTAAAGTAATCCAACAGGCAGCACCTAGATTCCTCACATGAGCAGCGTACAGGGAGCACTCAACCCCTTTGTTATGCCAGCTCCAGTCTTCTACAATTCAACATGCTGGCTTTAGCCTATAGAGCCCTAAACAATTCTGGCTCAGTTTACCTGTTTGAATGTATCTCCCTCTATGATCCACCTCAGAGGTTCAGATCTTCTGGGGAGGCCCTGCTCTTGGTCCCACATCCTTCACATGTGCAGTTGGTTGGGACAAGGGACAGGGTCTTCTCAGTTGTGACCCCTTGGCTGTGACCCCCCCCCCAGTGACATCAGATCAGTTCTCTCTCTCCTAACCTTTAGAAAGATATTAAAAACTTGGCTATGGGACCAAGCCTTCGGAGTGCAATAACCAGATATGAAGTAAGTGCAACACAATTGGAATGATTCCTGGACTATTAATTTGGATCTGATTTTTAATGTATTGATGTTATGATTTTTAAAATTTTATTGCTTTTAATGTATATGCTCATTATATTTATATGATTGTTTGTATGGCATTGAATTGTTGCCAATTTAGAAGCCATTCTGAATCCCCTTCAGGGTGAGATAGGGCAAGGTACAATGTAGTTAATTAATTAATTAATTAACATATAAAATGAAAATGCTGCTGCTGATAATTATGATGATTAATTTTATCTGTACTGTATCATTTCCCTAAAATTGAGACTCAAGGTACTCACAGTTTAAAACAAGCACAAGATAGTTAAAAATATAAAAATGTCAACATTAATAATAGAATTAAGTTAGTTAAAAGATTACATAATTTTAAATATACACCTACAAAAGGACAAAACAAGTAAAAATAGATAAAAAAAACATCATCCTCTGAAGCCTTCTCTTTAGAAACCTTCTTCCTTTGAAATTCTTTACAAAGCCTATTGAAATAGAAATACAGTGTTCCCTTGCTACTTTGCGGTTCACTTATTTCATGGATTTTAAAAAAATTAATTTAAAATATATATCATAGTATTTTCGCTGTTTTGTGGGGTTTTGCTTTCCCTCCCTCCAGCCTTGAAGGGAAGGGCCTTTTCTTCCTTTCCTTCACTTTATTTTAAATTTATAAAGACTTAAAATGGTGTATAACTACTAAACTAATGTATAAATATTAAAATAAATAGAGTATCCCTACATCACGGTTTTTCACTTATTGCGGGAGGTCCTGGAACCTAACCCCAGCAATAAGTGAGGGAACACTGTAGTGTTAGGTATCAGCAACATGGTGGAATTGAAACATTGGATGGGTTTACCCAATATTGTTTTCATCTAAAGAAGTAATAAGGTATTAAAAAATCACAGAAAACTGCACAAAATTACAAAAACGTATTGCTGGATATAATTTTCTAGTGGAAGCAATATTATATTTTTCAAAAAAAATTTGAAAAATGTGCAAAATCTTGTTCAAAATGTAAAAACTTTCATCCAATAGGAGAAATTACTTGTGCACATGTATGGTAAAAAAAAACAATCGAAGAGTTATGCACACTCACAGGAGCACCTATCAGGACATGGGGGTTTCTAATTGGTTGAAAGGATATGCGACATATTGGGCAGGTTACAGAAATCAGAAATCATTTGGTCTTGTAGGATTTTGTAGCCAGAAGATTCAGGAAAGAAAAGGCTGGTAGGAAGAAGTAGCTTTTGCACTGCTCCTAACTTCTATTCAGGAATGTCTGAACCCATTCAAGAGATGGCTGACAACTCATGCATTAATAACACAAAGTGTTGTTTGTTTATTCATTCAGTGGCTTCTGACTCTTCTTCGTGACCTTATGGACCAGCCCACACCAGAGCTCTATGTCGGCCGGCACCACCCCCAGCTTCTTCAGAGTCAAGCCAGTCACTTCAAGGATACAATAACATGAAGTATGGTTAATATTATGCATCCTGCAAAATAACTTCTGACTTTAGTCAACCCATGATATCAATGACCTAAAAGTACAAAGAGAAATATTCCAGCCAAGACCCACTGACTTTTCAGAAAGTTGTGTAGACTTATCTTTGCATCCTCTGAAATGCAAGAGTGCTGCAGCACATGGACTATGAATCAGGAGAAAAACGTATTTAGCATTGAGAAGCCGGATTGCTGCAAATTATTGTAATTGCAAAGCCCTGAACATGGCTACACATTTTGACTCTTTAGAAGCTGTTGTTTATAACAAATACACAATAGCAGTTTTAAACTCAATTATTTAAGAAGTATATCCATGAAATCTTATGAGAGTTTCCACTGCAAAAGTGAAATATTCTGCATCGTATTTCCTTATGCTTCACCATATACACAAATTATGGCCCATTATATTATTAATCTACAAAAATAATTGGGGCTTGCACAGGAAGGCAACAACAAAATAAATCCTGCAAAATATTAGATAGTTTTATTAATGTTTATTATAATTTTCTCAGTTAAAGCCATGAACTTTGTTTGCGAGGGAAGAAGACTATAAAGCCAACTAAATACATGACTGTTTATCATTTATAAAGGGAGTCTAAGTTAATACTTCATTCCATTTACTATCCCTTCCATCTACTGAAGACGATTAGAAGTCTTATTTCTGCAGTGAAATTAAAGTGTGCTTTTAAAAAAATCTCTAGAGAATATATTTAAGGAGGGTTTTATTAGAAACACTTAACCATATTCCCTTCAGATTTTATGGTCCCATACTAGTCCTGCCAATTTTATTTACCTTCCTGTAATTCTAGCTATGGGTACCTCTTTTATTTTGAGGTATTTGATGACTTAATTATAAGTAGTAGCGGGAATTCTTCATTGTTTGTGAGGGGAGAAGGTCAACAAATTGCTAATTAGATCATATTGAGGCTGCATAAATGAACCTCTGGGGATCGAAATTATGATAGCAGAATATTATTTTTATAGGTTTTCCCCATTTGTAATGCATTTTAGTGGGCAATTATCCTTAAAGCTATGAAACCAGAGCTTCTCATTTAATTGGGAGAAAATCAATGTGTATACTAATTAGATCCTCCTTAACATATGTCATATGAAAGGGATTTTTTTGCCAGTTGTTTTCTTTATGTCTAAGCCTCCATTCATATCCTATAAAAATTCTGTCTGGAAATGGACGGATAGCCACACAGCTATTTCAATGGGGGGAGTCATCACATGATTCATCAGTCAACAGCCTGGCCACAGTATTTTGGACCTGCTGAAATTTCTGAACAGTTTCCAAAGACAGCCCTAAATAGAAGTTGTTACAGTAGATACATAGTTGAGAATATATTTCCAAAACAAAGGTTATTCTGACATATTCTTAAAGCTGAAAATTCTGTCCAATCCATACATTCATTTTAGAGATGAGGAGCAGGTGAAGTATAGCTAATAAATTTACTTTAGAGGTCAATGTTACTATTTATAACAAATCATTCATATATATATATATATATATATATATATATATATATATATTACATACACACTTTGGTGCTGTGATGAAAATATATTCTCTTGGTAATGCTTATTTATCTGAGTTTTTTTTAACAGTCTGTCCTGTTCTTCTCCCGACTTAGTTATGTAGTGATAACACTTTCTCATTGTGTCTGGCACAACCTCAAAACCTGTGTCTGCAGCTTGGGAGGATGATGAACCAAGAGTATGGAGCAGATTTTTTTCTCTATCTATGGGCCCTTCCAGACAGGCCCTATATCCCAAGAGCTGATCCCAGGCTTTCTGTTTATCTCAGATTATCTGGAAGTGGGGACTCATATAATCCAAGTTAAAGCAGAAATCCTGAGATCAGATCCTGGAATATAGGACCTGTCTGGAAGGGCCATATTATTCTGTTCTAGATGTAGAACAATGAATGGGGGCAGATGGGGATTGATTGCTCCAGAGAGATTATTATCTTTTCCATAAATCAGCCACTCCACCCTCTATACACATGGCTGGATAAAACACAGACCCAATCCACAAAACATGTCTACATTCACTGGGTTGTTGTGAGTTTTCCAGGCTGTATGGCATTCTCTCCTGACATTTCACCCACATCTATGGCAGGCATCCTCAAAGGTTGTGAGGTATTTTGGAAACTAGGCAAGGAAAGTTCATAAACATAGACAAGGGAGGTATATAAACCTCCCTTTTCTAATTTCCAATATACCTCACAACCTCTGAGGATGCCTGCCATAGATGTGGGTGAAATGTCAGGAGAGAATGCTTCTGGAACATGGCCATAAAGCCCAGAAAACTCACAGCAACCCAGTGATCCTGGCCATGAAAGCCTTTGACTTTTAGATTTTATTGAAAACTCATTTTATTATTTTAATATAAGTTGATGCTTCACTGAGTTCAGGGTAGTAAGATTGATAAACTGTTCACAGTCAAACCTAATTAATGTTTATGGTCCCATTCGTTTCTGCACTGAATTAAACAGCATTTGAACTTCTGTTAAAAACAAAAAAAGTAGGCCTGGTTGCAAAGAAATATTTGAAAATGCCATAGGAAATAATTGGAGTTTGAAGAACATAACTTTGATTTGTTTGTATCCACTGTTAGATGAGCTTCATTTATCACCTATTCAATCCCATCAGGGCTTTAATTGATATTTTGGAATCTACTATAAGCCAGATCCATAGTTGTTTGGGTTCACATTTGCTCTCCGGATGTAGGTGAAGTATATATCTCTTAAATCACTGCCAAACCCCTCCCGTATTTTTTGTTGGTTATGGGGGTTTTGTGTGCCAAGTTTGGTCCAGGTCTGTCATTTGCGTGTGTGTGTGTGGGGGGGCGGGGATGCCTCAGTGGTTTGTGGCAGTCAGAGCTGAATCTGTTGAAAGTATTTCAAATCCCATCATCCATTGTCCATACTCCCCCAAACATATTTAATTCTGTTCAATGTGTAATAATGAAAATACGTCCTGCATATCAGATATTTCATAACAATAGCAAAATTACAGTTATGAAGTAGAAACAAAAATAATTTTATGGTTGGGGGGTCACCACAATGTGAGGAACTGTATTTAGGGGCCGTGGCATTAGAAAGGTTGAGAACCACTGCCCTAAGCCATGGCAATTAAAAGTGGTGTCAAACTGCATTAATTCTGCAATATTGATGCATCCTAGGAGGGCTATGCCTGGATCCTATAATAACTTTGTAATAATACCCCATTTACCCCGTATACAACTGCAGGCCTGCCAACTTTCAAAACAATTCAACAATCTACTGATTTTTAGAATTATTCTAAGTTTTAACCATAACATTTTTTAAAATATGACAAACTGCAAGAGAGGGTTCTGGGAATTGTTTTTGCCGGTTGTGTCCATTCTCAGCCAAACAGACCTGGCCTTTTTCTGGCTGAGAAACAGAGAGAGAGAGAGAGAGAGAGAGAGAGAGAGAGAGAGAGAGAGAGAGAGAGAGAGAGAGAATTCATGCTCAGCGAAACTTATAGACTGCTCGCCCTATGCAACTGCAAGTTCTCAGCAGGGTCCTCTCTGGAGGAGGAGCTTAGGGAACTTTTCCAAAAGAAGTGGGACACTTTGCTAACAGGGGGAGGGAGAAAAGGGATTTAACCCCTTCCTCAGATAAAATCCTGCTCCCTTAATCCATTTTGCTGGGCTTTATGGATCCCTCCTCCCCATTCCGTTTTCAGAGATTATATAAAACAGCCCACTGGATACTACAAATCATTTTTGTTCAAACCAATTTGGGCCCAAGCCTAATGGGGATTAAATATTCTGGAATAGACAAAACATATACGTGGAACTCCAAAATAAAATCAGAAATTAATTAGCCTTGATGCACATTTCATTGGCTCCTGCCTAGAATGGTAAAAATAGTCACACACATACTATCATACCAATAAGAAAAGGGTCAACAGCTGCAAGGTATTTTGCATTTCACTACTTTTGTTATTCCTTGGTATCTAGATAATTTGTGTTCTTTTCATTTAGCTTCAGGAATCAAAACACAAATCTCCATGCCTGGGATGGGGGGGGGGGTGTCTGAAAGGTAATTGGGGACATACATCACAGTTTAACAGAAAGAAAGCTGAATTGAACTAGGGCCCATACTCAGGAAATATTTATACTCCTGTGCAAACAAACATTTCACTCATCTACATTTTTCTTCTGCTGTGACTCAGAGAAGAGGTTATTTTGTGTGGGTGGAAGGGGGTTTCTTCAAAAAGGGATTTCATCGGAGTGAGAAAAGGGAATACTCTGATTTTTAAACTTTTAAAAAACCTGTTAACAAGGCTTGCTGCGTGTGTATCAATACATTGAAGGGGGATTTTTAATAAGCCAAAGCACCATGATTCCAAAAGGCTGACAAGTGATTTATTTTTTCTTGAAAATTGCTAGACCAGCCCTTCATCACATATAAATATTCTCACCTCTGTGCTAGTAAAATTGCAAAATGACCACAACACCACATCCTTGAGCACCATAATTTCAAGCCACGCTATTCATTTTTTCTGAAAAGTTAATTTGACCTCAATATTTTGATAGCTATTCTCTATGAAGTGCAGATGTGAAAAAAGCAGTTTCTATGCTATTTTATATAATTTTAATGAAGTAGAGCAGAATTGCCTAGTGACAAGCAAAATCACGTGAAAAACAACCAAAAAGCTATACTGTATACCAAACTAACTATAAAGGTCAATTCTTGCCAATTCCCATTAATTTTATCAAGTACTTCATTACATACCAATGTTATTAAATGAAAAATAAACATTAGTAATGATTTTAGCAAGTATAATAAATATTTTATTGTGTATATAAAAATACAAGAAATTGTTAAAATATAATACCAAAAAACCACTTGAATATTTCTACCAATCAACAATATATAACCTTCTTTCCTACTGTGTGAGTTCAAAGCACCTCACTTAAGGAGCAACAGAGAGAATGGAGATGCTCCTTCTTCTCCTACCAAACAAGGAGTCCATTTGATTTATATTGCAATTTAGTACACAGACATATTGCAATTAACAAAGTCTCTGACAAAAATAAAAGCTACTTTTCACAAATATGTTTGTGGGACTCCTACCTACCTGACCTTTTTATCTTCTTTCTACCTGAAAGCATTCTTTGGGTGGCAACATTGACATTGGGAGGACAGTGAAGGCAGACTGGAGAAAGACAGACTTTCAGTAGTGGGATGCAGGTTTAGTCTGCAGTAAACAAAGAAATTAAGTTTGACCTGGGAAATAATCTGATTCTCCTATAGGTGTTTGTATCTGGGTGTGCTTACATACAGCAGGAAAGATAAACAGTAGGGCTGTTTCTGAATTTCGGATCCTTCCGAATTTCTGAAGTTTTTTTGCCTACTTCCGACTTTTGAAGCAATTTCGAGAGCAGCCCTCCCAACAGGAATTCCAAATTTCGGAATTCCGAATTTCGGATGTCATTTCCGAATTTTCCTGCTGATTGCTCATTGGCTGATGGCTAACAGCTGACTGTCCCTTCTGCTGATTTTTTTGGCCCATTTTTGAAGACGGGCACAATTTTTTAAGACTTCCAAAGACTTCTGAATTTCAGAAATACTTCCAAATCAATTCCGAATTTTTTTCCCAAAAACACCCGGAAGTCTATCACATCCGAAGCTAAATCGCAACCAACATCCGAAACGACTTCCGATATGCATTTTTCCATTTGGAAACAGGCCTAATAAACAGCTGTCTCCAGAATAACAGAAAACAAAGGGAAAAGAGAATAGCCTGCCTCACCAGCTACCCTGGCACTTTGAAAAAACACAGATTTATAATTGTCACCAATGGAAATCATAAGAAAAGTGGAGGCTGTAGAAAGAAAAAAAAATCAAGGATATCATTTGGTTTTTTCCAAATGTTCTGTAGAATGTGTTTACATTGCAGTTTGACATCACCTTTACTGCTATGATGCAATCCTATGGAATTGTGGGAGTTGTAGTTGGATGAGACAGCTGCACTCTTGGGCAGAGAGGTGTAAAGACATTGTAAAACTACAACTCTCATGATTCCACAACAACTAGCCATGGCAGTTAAAGTGGTAATCCTACAACGTAGATGAAGTCTTTCTTACCTTATGAAAGGCATGTTTCATTTCACACGTGCACAATGTTAGTATAAATGCTGTCCACGGCCAATTCTTGTGAATGAAGCCACTTAATGCAGCTTTGCATTACTCAAAATCAGGCTAAAGTCTGTATTCTCTATCAGAACTGAGGCCCCCAAATTAGGGTCTGTGGGGACAGTTGGGCTGGTTCTCAAATGGAACTGGTCAAAACTATTCAAAACTGTCCCACTGTCTTCTAGTATTCAACAGGCTCAGGTCAGCCACAGACTTTAATAGCAGTCCCTTCATCCCTCATATTATGGTGGCCCCCAGCCACAACATGGCACCTACTTATTTCCCATTGCTTATTCTGATATCAGCCTTAGAGATGTAGAGTGCTGCAAAGGTAGGAAAGAGGAGTGATTTTGTCCTCTTCATCGTCCCATCTCCCTTGTCACTCTGGCTGACTTTGGGGAAAATGACAAGGAACAGGGTTGTCCCATGTTGTGGTCAGAGACTGAAGCAACATAGGTGGCAAGGGAAAACAGTTGGGCTGGCTGCTAGCAATGCCGAACGCTGTTTAATGCTGCTGTGTGGTGATGAATCCCTCCCACCTCTATGACAGCTGGGGGAGTCCCTGTGGGGACACTTACCAGAGTTGATCCAGCATCCAGCATGGTGAATCAACCCCAAAGATGTGTCAGCAGAAATGTAACCTAAAGCAATATGAACACTTTGAATTGACTCTGAAAATACACACTGACTTGCCAGTCAAAACGATTACCAAAAATGGCATATGGACTGAGGTCCTTTCCACACTGCCCCTACATCCCAGGATCTGACCCCAGATTATTTGTTTATCCCAGATTATCTGGCAGTGGAGACTCATATAATCCAGATTAAAGCAGATAACCTGGGATCAGATCCTGGGATATAAGGCAGTTTAAAAGGGGCCTGATTATGATTATCTAGATCCATTTTAATCAGTTTTTTTATTGATACTTTGAATTGAAACTATTTTGGTTGCCTTGAAAGAGCTGGGGAACACACCCAATTAACTCTCCTGGATGTCTCAAAGATTGTTGATACTATAATCCAAGGGGCCTTTTTGGACAAGTTTAGATCTTAAGTTTACATGGTGTATTACAACAGGGTGGAGACTTCCAATATTATTCTCTTTCAGATGTGCTATCTAAATCTTCTGAGAATTGCAGCGTAATTTATTTGAAGTGCCACACAATTCCCAACAACATTTTTAAAAGCTAGCCAATATTTTTCTGTCCATTAGTTGAAGAGAAATTGAGTTCTTTAGAACCAAGGAGCCAGGATAAATTTGACTTGCAGTACTAGTCTGGTGAGTGTCCTTTCACAAAAGGACTCAAAATGCTACTCATCTAAAGTGCAAGTCAAGAACAGATGCATTCCCTTCTCACAGAATCTCCTTAGAAACACCAGGATTTAAGCAGAATAAAAACAGACAGCTAGGTCCGCCCTTTATGCAAATATGCCATGAAGCTTTATTAATCTGACCTTTGGAAAGAAATGAGAAATAGAATGATGCCCCGCCATAATTGTTAGCGGCAGCATTTTAGCAATCTTTAATCTGCACTTCACTTTAATATCTGCTCTCCGTTATGATGTCAGCATTAATAGGACCTGACACTATTCGCAGCTTTGCAATGCAGCGGTGGCAAGCTCGTGGTTTTTAAGTAAACAGAAACATGCCCTAAGTGGATAATGAAATGCATTAGCCAGCCCTAAGCAAAGTCTACGCACACAAATTGAACACATTGATTGATTCAACCGCCACCTGTACAATGAACATTGCTGCAATCACAGTCTTAATGACAAGAAAAAGCAGCATTCACTGCAGCCACATTTAAAAGTAACTGAATTTTGATGTTAAACAGCTTGGGAAAGGAAAGGATGTCATGGTACTGGTGCAAAACAGCACTCCACAGAATCAACAGAGCATTTAACCTAGACTTCAGCCATATATTATGTCTGCTGAAAATTAAAAAAGAAGGATAATTGAGAAGAGAGAAGCAGAAGAGGGAGATGAGGCTGTTTGACTTCACCTCTCCCTGATATCTAATTTAAACCTCACATGAAACCAATGTTTGCAACTCCCCATTGTTTAGTGGTGATTCAATTTGATAGCTCATTAGACCTGTGTCTAATCTAATGCGTGGTGGGTCCTATAGGGACAGACCACTGGGTAGTTCTGGGACTACTCAGGGGACTGTCCGCACAACCATCTTACACCTTTTCTGCTCCTTGAACCCAAAGATGCAAGATGGCACCCAACCCCTTCCCGAACCCCACCTCAAAAAGCCCTAAAATTGTTAAAAACTTACCGGACGTCATTAGACCTCTCTTCAGACCTGAAAGAACATACCAATAATGTGCAAGGAGGTGGGGGGGGCAGAAGTGTCTCCCCCAACCTCCTTGTACATCATTGGTATGTTCCATCAGGTCTGAAGCGAGGTCTAATGGCATCCGGTAAGTTTTCCTTTCATTTTTAGGTTTTTTGTGGGGCTTTGGGTGGCCCCATGCAAGTGTGGTAGTTACCGCGCTGCTATAAGAACAACTCATAGGAAGGTCTGGGGTTTTTTTCTTTTTTTTTCTTTTCTGGGATGTGGGGACTTTAAGCTGTTTCAGAGCAAGTTCATTTAATCTGCTCTGAAACAGGTTAAATGTATGTCTGCAAGTGCCCTTAGAGTAACTACACTGGGGTCTAGCACAAACAAGGACCACATATACGCTGCCATCTAATGCAGTTTGAAACTGCATTATATGGTAATAGGGACTAATATAGTGCATTTCAATGCAGCTAAGCTATGTTATATGAGTCTACAGTGGGGATGAGGTCAAAATAACCTCCTGTTGATAGTTTAAAGTATTAACAAAGGTTTGTATTTTTCCTGTTTCATCCAAGGGAAAGAAAACTGTTCAAGTTTCAGAATTTGTGGGTTTGCTCTGAGAGATTTTTCACATATCACTATGCATAATGAAATTACCCTTTGTGATCCACACATCCTCATCTGTTTTAAAATAGTTCCAAAATTGAGAATTAAATCTACACAGTGTTCCAGCAGTAAAGAGCCTCTTTTTAATTGTTATTCACTGTCCTTCCCATGACCCAAAATAGTGATTTTAAAACCTGGAAGTCACCTTCTGGATTGCAGACATCAACAAGTGAGGACTGGAGGGCTAAAAAATATGGGACAGGTGCAGACTAGGGTGGCTGACCTTAATTTACTCTTCATGGACATAACAGAGTGGAGGAAGAACTCATAAACTTCCGGTCTGTATATTTAATGGTAATCTGCAATTATTTTATTCTATGCCTAAACATCATTTTAAATCACCCTCTCAAACATGTTTCAGTGTAAAGGCAAATAGAAATTCCATAAAACAAAAGGCAGCATTAGGAGGCTCATTGAAAAAGAAGTAAGGGTAGACTAAAAGTAGAAAAGCTCTCCTGTTGTGTACCCCATGTTCCCACCACACATGATCATTCTATATAGACACATAATATGGGTCCAAGGATTTCATCACATAGGAAACCACCCTCCATGCTGTTTAGTCAGCCTCCATGGCGAAACAGCAGTGATGTGGGGAGAACCTGTCACCCAGTGAGCTGTTTCATCGTGGTGATGCTTCCTCCATCACCTGTGGGAAGCATTACTAAAGCAATGCACAACACTGGCAGGCTCTCATGTTTGGAGGGAAGCTTCCTGGGATGCTTCTACTCTGGTTGTGGGTAGGGCCTCTGGCTGAAGTCCAGTAATGTTGTGTGATGGGCAGTATGACCATCTGTCGTTGGACTGGCAAGGAAGTATCCTAGGATGCTGAAAAAGCCCCATGTGATGAAGTGATTAATCTGTATGAAACATGATAGTTTAGGACCACATTATGGCCAGGCAGGGACAATGTCAACTGCCTCCATGGCATAGCTAGTCTCACTGCCAAGCTATGCTGAAGATGGTTAGATACAGGTGAGAATGGGCCCAGTTTACACACATATATACCGCACCCCGATTTCTCGCCAAAAGACAAAAAAGTGCACATACTTCATTATTCCTGCCATTTAACTAGACTAGGGAGCTAGGGAATTGAAAATTTCCCTCCCACTTCCCTATGATTTTTTTAAATGGGGAGTTCAGCAGAATCCTAGTTCAAATTGCATCATCCTGTGTGTGTGGTGTGAATGCCCACAAATGGATACAACCCCTATATTGCCTTAAATGGCTGTGTGGAGCCACCTCCAAACCGCTTGTTTGGTTACAAAATCACATTAGGAATCTGATGCATGCATTTATATGCAATTTATTGTTTGTGCCTTATCTCTATAGCAGTGTTTCCCAATCTTTTTTGAGCCGCGGCACGCTATTTACATTTGCAAAATCCTGGGGCACACCACCAACCAAAATGACACAAAATGACACTTTAACACAGTAATACATATAGTTAATATGTTTTTAAAATGTATTTATACACTCAGTGTGAAACCTGGGCCTCTTTTGACAAACACAACATAGATATCCTGGCAGGAATGGCAGAAAGACACAAACTTCCCACACAGAACTCCCATAACCAAGAGAAAATGCTATAAGAGTCTGGTGGACATTGACCTTGAGTTTTGGAGTTGTAGTTCACCTATATGCAGAGAGCACTGTGGACTCAAACAATGTTGGATCAGGACCAAACTTGGCATGAATACTCAATATTTATTTATTTATTTTATTATTTGCATTTGTATTCCGCCTCTTCCCGAGGGCTCGTGGCGGGTTACAAGACATACATAGTGATCGGCAGGCAACACTCATGCCGACTCACGAACAAAATAAAACAATGCTATAACCATAAAAATAACAAAAATGATACTAAAAAACATCATTAAAACATTGTTAAAATTACACTAAGTGACAAAAAACGGTAACACAGAGTCATAAGTCGATTGAAAGCAAGAGGCGTTATATGTCAACCGAAGGCCTGCTTGAAAAGGAAGGTCTTACAGGCCCTGCGGAAGGGGGCGAGCTCCCGTATGGCTCTAGCCTCCTCCGGCAGGGCATTCCAGGCCGTTGGAGCTGCTACTGAGAAGGAGCGCTGCCTAGTTGATGATAGGCGGCAGAGGCGGATCGGTGGAATCTCCAGCAGGTTTTGCTCTGCTGAGCGGAGTGATCTCGGGGGATCGTATGGGGCAAGGCGGTCCAAGAGGTACGCAGGCCCTAGACCGTACAAGGCCTTAAAGGTCAACACCAGCACCTTGAAGGTGATTCGGTACCAAAATGTGAACACAGATGGAGTTTGGGGAAAATAGACCTTGACATTTGGGAGTTTTAGTTGCTGGGATTTATAGTTCCCCTACAATCAAAGAGCATTCTGAACCCCACCAATGATAGAACTGGGCCAAACATCCCACACAGAACCCCCAGGAGGCAAGAGGAGGTCTCTACTTGGGGAAAGGGAGGCGGGCCTTCCCAATGCATGGAGAGGGAGAGACCAAATAGACAATGGGTGGGGAGGGGGGGTGTTTGTAATTTTTTGCCTTTATCGAGGTAGGTTTCTTAGGGTTTTTATACTTCAACATACTAGACTCTCTCCCCCCCCCCTTCCTGGAGGTTCCAATTTCCCACGGCACACCTGATGATAGCTCACGGCACACTAGTGTGCCCCGGCACACTGGTTGGGAAACACTGCTCTAAAGGACAGACATAATTGTTTTTAAAGAGGAAGGAAACAGTATTATATCAACATAATCTTGAATGTAGAACAAAGGCCTGAGAAATTAAAGGTTACACCTCCTTCTATTAATGGAGGCAAGAAAAAATAATATGGTGAGGGAGAGATCAAAATCTTTTGTGGAGAAATATGCAAATCACCAGGTTCATTTTTTTCTATAACCCTGCTTTAAATTATTCTTTGTCCTTATTGAGGTACTTAAACTAGAGAAAAAATGTCATCGATCAATCTAGCTTATGATCTGGGCATATCTTTGATTCTATTGAAATGTATGATCTGTCTCCCTAACTTGAATTACCTGATGTGCCAGCTTCTGTTCTACATTTGTATCCTCTGTAGGCCTACTAATATACTTGCTTTGTGGTCAATCAAGTAATCTTGCTTTAAAAGTGGAATTAACATGCTACCTTGTTAATTCATTAAGAAGACACTTATTGAATCTTTGAAAGGAAAAGAACAACAGAACACATAATGTGTCTTTTACACTTAGTCCTTTGTAGATGCAACCAAGCATGGCACAAAAGTTTTCTGGGGAAAAAAGGAATTCCAAAAAGCAAATGTAGTTGTCACAATTTTGCTATTCTATTGTATATAATGGGATTTGAGCATCCATGGATTTTAGTATCCACAGGAACCAAACTCCAGTGGATACCAAGAGCTTACTGTGTTTGGGATGAATAATAAGTGTTACTTTACACAATATGTTTTTTTCAGTATGCAGACACACACACACACACAGAGCGAGATAATTGACTTATGCATAGTGTAAGGTAAAAGTAAAGGTTTCCCCCTGACATTAAGTCCAGTTTTGTCCAACTCTGGGGGGTTGGTGCTCATCTCCATTTCTAAGCTGAAGAGCCAGTGTTGTCTGTGGACACCTCCAAGGTCATGTGGCCGGCATGACTGCATAGTGATATGGTGAAAAATGTCTCATAGCAAAACCTCAAATTCTGATACGTAAATAATTTGCTTTCCCTGGGATAAATCTATACTGAATTAAGGACAGCCAAAAACAACATTTAATTTTTCAATTATATACTAGTGGTCAGATTGTGGATCAGAACCACCCAGTATAATGCATTACTCAAGTCTTTACAATACTACAGAGCTGACAGCAATCATAATCATTCTGTACATGGATGCTGAAGAAAAGTGCTCAAAAAGTTAGGGCCAAAACCTTTGTACAAACAAGGCATCCATCTTAAAAAAAAAAAGAAATGAAAAAGAAAATATTCATTTAAGGAAGAGCTTTCAATGATGTAATGAACTGCTTAGTGTATTGAGTACATTACTGCCATCTACTGGGAACATTCAAAACACTTCTCTTTTACACATGGTTGAACCTATGGGTCTGCAAATAATTTTAGAGAGAAAAGTCTTGCTTTAGCATCAATGAGGAGAGAGCTTTTAGTTCTTTAAAAGTTAGTAGTCTTATTGGTGTGGGTCTTTGGGCATACAAAAATTGAAGATGGCATCTTCTGGCTAGCAACAGAATCAGGGAAACCTGAAGAAGACAACAACCTGAGGAATGATCAGCAAGCCGATTAGTGCAAAGTTGCAGATAAATATATTTGCATTTTAAACATCATGTTATTGAAGGCACTAACCAATTCTAGCTCTTCTATAACAGTGTAGAAAAAATGATGTGATATCTTCACTATAGAAGCATCAGTCAGCATGAAGAACAGTGTCTATTACATATGGAGATGGTATTGTCAAGATTTCTTGGGCTTACTGAATCATTACATAATGTATTACTTTGATGTGTTTGTACTCATTTCGAGGCACTGAATGTTTGCCTTTTAATGTGTCCTTCTGGGGAGAGAGGGCAGTCTAGAAATAATAATAATAATAATAATAATAGTATTTTTTACATTGTGGACAAACAGTCTTTTATACAACTTCTCATTCAATTATGTTACTGTCATTTGGGTATAGATCAGCATCCAATGGTGTCATTCCATCAACATAAATTCTGAATACTACGTCAGTTTAGACTACGCATAAGGGGAAAATTCAATACAATTCATGATTGAAAAAACAGTTGCACAAGCAGTCACATGCAATGTCCGTTTATGGAGAGGTATTGTGTGGCCTTGTGGTCATAAGAAAAAAAATCCAGTGTTTGTACAATTGGAAAAATCAACAGAACCACAATAAGGACACTGTTTTCCTTGACTAATGTTATGATGAATTTAAGACATAGTTTGTAAATCTCATCTCTTTCTCCACATTTTCTAGAAACAATAACACGTTTTCTGTCAGCTTCTTAAAAGGCTAATCTTTGGTGTTCCTGTACTTTGTAGTTCTGTCAACAACTGCATATGGCCATATTGAAATTATTCAGTTTTTCATGTAGGAGATAAATTGGCAAATTTCTTCCGAAAGCTATTGGAAATATTTTGAGTAACATCTGCACCTTTTGATGTCTATTGGCAAAATGAGCCAAACAAGTCAAGTGTTGGGTGTTGACTTGTTTGGCTCATTTTGCCAATAGACATAGGTATTATTGAGAATACTTTCTCAATAATACATTTATCAACAAAATGAGACTACAATTATCTCAGCAGAAAGAGATCATAAAGTTATACAATATAATCAGGCAAAAAACAAATATGATGTACAGTTAGTCTTAGACCCAAATTCATCTTCCGGGTTAAAAGAGAGAAAATAGATATTGTTTTAAACAGGATGTGATAACCTAACATTGCCCTCTGCAATGTTGTACAATTGCTTCTATCATCCCTGACTGCTGAAAGAAGATATATTCAAAGACATTTTGCTTCTTGACAGGAGGTTGAACTGGATGGACCACAAGTTCTCTTCCAACTCTGTGATTCTATGATCCCGAAGATATCACATTGTTTAGACCTTACCAGAATGTTTATGCTCTCATAAATGACTTTAAATTGTTTTTGTAGTTGGGGTTGCTGTTAAAATGTATCAGGGTAAGATATAATTGGAATTTGTTTGGTACCAGTCAACTAGCCCCAAGTATATTTTTCTAGCTGACCAAAAATAGCAACTTTCACCAGAAGAAACTAAGGTTTTTTGGTTTTTTTCAAACTGGCTGGCTACAATATTTATTTATTTATTTATTTATTTATTTATTTATTTATTATTCGGGTTTCTATGCCGCCAACTCCCTGAGGCTCGCGGCGGCTCACAGGAACCGAAGGTACAACTACACGCAAGCAATGCGATAAAACATCTAAGACAATTAAACAGTTAAAACAGCAAAATACAAAACCCCCAGGTACAGTTCAGAAATTAGATAGCGTGACATCCCAGGACAGCGGCTAAAGCGGAACATGGGCAGGACCTACTCACCGAAGGCCTGCTTAAACAAATAAGTTTTGCAGGCGCGTCTAAACGGGAGCAGGTCCTTTATAGCCCGCGTTCCAGCCGGGAGGGCGTTCCACAGCGTAGGAGCTATAACGGAGAATGCCCTCCGGCGAGTAGATGTCAGTTTAGCCAATTTCGCCGAGGGTATCTCTAACAAATTAGCATCCTCGGAGCGTAGTGATCTCGGGGGACAGTGTGGGGTGAGTCAGTCCCTCAAGTACGCTGGCCCCAGGCCGTGCAAGGCCTTAAAGGTAAGAACCAACACCTTGAAGGAGATCCGGTGCTCGATTGGGAGCCAGTGCAGATCCTGAAAAACAGGTGTGATGTGGCGGCCTGCTGGGGTTCCAGACAGGAGCCGGGCGGCAGTGTTCTGCACCAGCTTGAGCTTCCGGGTCACCGACAAAGGAAGGCCAACGTAAAGCGCGTTACAGTAATCCAGCCTTGAGATGACCGTAGCTTGGATCACCGTGGCCAGGTCATTCCGGGAGATATAGGGGGCCAGCCTCTGAGCCTGTCGCAGATGAAAAAAAGCAACCTTGCTGACCGCGGAGACCTGGGCCTCCATGGTCAGCTGGGAGTCCAGATGGACCCCCAGGCTCTTAACGGAAGGCGAAGGGCATAGTGCCACACCATCCAGGGTCGGAAGCTGGACATCTACACCACCCGAGCGACCCGACCACAAGATCTCCGTCTTCGCCGGATTCACCCTCAACCTACTGGCACGCAGCCATCCAGTAACGGCCTCGAGGCAGTGTTGGAAATTATCGGGGATGGATCCCGGCCTGTCCTCCATCCTCAGAATGAGCTGGGTGTCGTCAGCGTACTGGTGGCACTCCAGCCCATAACTCCACACCAGCTGTGCAAGCGGCTGCATGTAGATGTTGAATAACAGAGGGGAGAGAATGGCCCCTTGCAGAACTCCACAAACTAATGAGGAGCCCTCGGAGACCACCTCGCCCCTCCTCACACGCTGAGACCGCTGGTGGAGGAAGGAGGTCAGCCATTTAAGAACTGTCCCCCTCACTCCAGCCATGGCCAGGCGGTGGATCAGTAGATTGTGATCAGTAGGTAACATATTTTGATCAATATTCAGGAACACCACTATTATTCAGGTAATCTTGAAATGTGTAATTACAAAATTCAACAATTTTGAAACAATTAAATGGTTGCCCACTTTTATTCAGGGTTTATGTGATACCAAACCACCCAAAAGGATTTATCTGATTATTGCCAAACAGAAATCAATTTGTGCTGTATGATAACTTTATAAAGCAGTGTGCAGAAATGAAATAGATTTCCCATTCCAATGCAGAAGCTTTTGTTCAACATCCAGGGAAATATTTAAA
The DNA here is from genome assembly GCA_030556195.1 of Anolis apletophallus. Taxonomy (NCBI): domain Eukaryota; kingdom Metazoa; phylum Chordata; class Lepidosauria; order Squamata; family Anolidae; genus Anolis; species Anolis apletophallus. The sequence goes on along the minus strand of JARBWK010000012.1, from coordinate 50,295,349 downwards.
ATGCCATAATACCGACTCTGTACAATATACTTACAATGACAACTTATTCTGCAGCATTTGAAGCCACCTGAGGATATTCTGTTTCTAACAAAGAGTCAGAAAATCAGATTCAAGACTCTTTTAGATCTCTGTAGCATTATTATTAATTTAATGGTAGGCAATTGCGCTGCAACTTCCTACTTTTATTATTTAATATTCATTCTGTATTAGATTTTAAAAGATGTTGCTTGTGTTTTAACAACTATGGGAAGCCAGAATCAATCTGGCTTTCCAACTAGGGTTGGCTTTAGAGCCTCAAGCACTGTGCAGGTGCCTTATATTGTTTTCCAAAAATTACACAAATGACAGACAAACAGCAAGTGATTCCCATATGGCCTCCTCTTTAATGCTAGTGTAAAGATCAGTAAAATAACAGATGTTCCTTAATGAAATTAGAAAAGGCAGACAATATGTTCACAGTAATAGAAAATTACATTTGTGAAATGGATCAGCAAGCAGTTAGTCAGTTTGTATCCCTATTGTTAAAGGTGAACATAAAATGAAAAAGGACTGAATCATTGAGAAACTTATAATTACTGAACTGCTTGTCAATAGCCTACTGTTCACGTAGCATTGTCTGTGGATGGCAAAGGACAGCCTTATGAGCAGCTGCAGATCCTCAAGTCATACATTCCGTGGGACACTGTCCACTGCAAGGATTTAAATAAAGGATGAACACATGGAAGGAATAAACCATGTAATTAGAAATGTGAATAGAATTTAAACCAAATACAGACTGATTCTCCTTTATCCAGAAATCTGAAATCCAAAATATTTCAAAAATGGAAACTTTTGGTTGCCAGCTACTCTCTTCTGTCTTTGGGGAAAGGGGGAGTAGCCACATGCCCAACACTTGCCAATGCTGGTGTGTAGAAGAGCAAGCTGACTGAAAATGGGCCATGAGAGCAAGCACAAAGTGGGCTCATTGGCCACCACCTGTATCCAGCACAGAGAAAACGAAAAAGGAATGCAGCTTATTTCAGACACATTTAATGTGTAGTAATTTCAATCTATATAGCACTTGTGAGACCCTTTTAGTCTCTTTTACATTTTAGTCTTATTTTACATTAAAACAAGGAGTATTAAATTAGTGCATCGTCCTTGTAATTCAGATTGTACAAATTCACAATGCCAATATAGTGGTGTAAAGCACAAAGCACACTTTTTAAATCTAAAATTTTTAAATTACACAACTGGATTACTGGTCTCAAATTCTGCTTAAGATCACTAGACTGACAACAAAGCCAGTTAGCCACGTATTAGTTTTGTCTGGATTGGGGAACCAAAAAGAAGTTTTCATATGGTTAGTCTATAGCCGTGGTTCCTAAAGTGGGCGATATCGCCCCCTAGTGGGTGGTGAGGTGATCCAAGGGGGCGGTGGGAGGCTCAGGAGAATTTGGGGGGCACTGAAGCCCTGTAAGGGGGCGGTGGAGGGATTCAAACTCGAAAGCACGCAAGTGTGCGCCTGCGAGTTGGAAACCCCATGCAGGTACTGCCTGGAAACCACAGCTCACACCCCCTTCCTCTCCTCAACTCCGCCCATGGTGCAGTCCTGTATCGCCCCTTCCAATCCAGTGGGTCCCTTGGAAGGAAGGGGCGATGCAGGACTGCGCCATGGGTGGACATGAGGAGAGGAAAGGAGTGTGTGCTGCGGTTTCCAGGCAACACCTGCCCAGGGATTCCAACTGGTAGGCTGAGACAGTCACGCGCTTACGAGTGTGTGCCTGCCAGTTGGTCCAGCGGAGAAGGGAAGCCTCTGCATCTGCAAATGCCCCCTGAGTTGCTGCAGCGTTTGCAGGCGCCTCCTGTGAGATGGTCGTGGCACGAAGAAAAATGCAAGCAGCTCCCAATTTCCAAGGTCCAGTATTCTCTATTAATCAAGTTTAGTTCAATTCCATTGCTGTTGGGAGTTCAAAATGCTCTTTGATTATAGGTGAACTATAAATCCCAGCAGCTACAACTCCCAAATGACAAAATCAATCCCCACAACTCCACCAGTATTCAATTTTGGGCATATTGAATATTTGTGCCAAATTTGGTCCAGATCCAGGGTTGTTTGGGTTCAGGGTGCTCTCCAAATGTAGGTGAACTAGATCTCCCCTAAATCGCTGTCAATTCCTCCCAAACCCCTCCAGTATTTTCTGTTGGTCATGGAGGTTCTGTGTGCCAAGTTTGGTCCAGGTCTGTCATTCATGGGATCTCGGCTGTGGAAGTCTGAGCTGAATTGGTCGAAGGTACTGCAAATCCCATCATCCGTTGTCCATACTCCCACAAACATATTGTTTTTGTGATTATGTTCCATTTGTAACAATGAAAATACATCCTGCATATTAGATATTTGCATTAGAATTTATAAGAGTAGCAAAATTATTTATGAAGTAGCAACGAAAATATGGATGGGGTCACCACAACATGAGGAACCTTATTTAGGGCTCATGGCATTAAAAAGATTGAGAACCACTGAATTAATACATATATCATTCTGTTTAATTGCTATTACATTTTTTTAAAAAAAATAATTTCTAGGGGGGCGGTGAGTAAATTTTTTCCTGGAAAGGGGGCGGTAGGCCAAAAAAGTTTGGGAACCACTGGTCTATAGCCACCTGGCAGAGGTGCTCTGAATGCAATTGTCCTGCTTTTTGGCAGGGGAGTGGACTGCATAGCCCATGAGGTTTGTTACAACTCTATGATTCTATGAGTAGTGTTAGAAGTTAGAAGTCTTAAGATGAGAAAAGTAAAGAGATGTTTTAATCAATCTTGCAGAAAGATTTCCATTTACTTTTTATTGATATGCTATCCACATTCTCCTCCCTTGCCTGTTTAATCTACTTGCTTTGTCAGCATCTGAAAATGGCTATATTTGTACATGTATATTTGTGCATATGTAACATTGCTCAGTACTCAGCATCCTGGGAATAGATTGGATTTTGTGAGGCCTGTCAGATTCCATGGTAGCAGTCCTAAGCATATCAGGGAGCAAATTTCCAAGTGAACATTGAAAATAGACATGCAGTTTCAAGCCAGATTTGATTCAGCTTTGACTTGGTTTGGACATGCACCAAGTTAGATCCAGGATGCTTCAACTGAAATCAACATTTGAAAATGAGAGGTTTGTGTAATCTTTCCAAGTATTAGATTAAATTGGAAATTATTGTGCATACAAGTTATTTTTATGCCAGTGGTTCTCAACCTGTGGGTCCCCAGATATTTTGGCCTTCAATTACTAGAAATCCTAACAGCTGGTAAACTGGCAGGGATTTCTGGGAGTTGTAGGCCAAAACACCACAGGTTGAGAACCACTGTTTTAAGCCTTTTTAAACAGATGAGCATGGGGACATTGGGAAAATGTCAACTCAACAGCCCCATCCTTGTGATGTGGCTGGTAGGAGAGATAATATCAAGAGTGATCCTTTGTTCAGGCAGAAAAGTATGGTTTTATTTTCAGCTGAGACCCTGGTGTGGAATTTCCTCCAAAAGCAAACCAGAGTGAGGATAAAGGCATTGACTTTCCCTTTTATACAACTTCAGGCAAACAAAGAAACATGCTCCTACATATGTTAACATCATCACAACGTCGGTTTAGCATCATAGAAATATGAAATTCTACATGCATGGGGCATGTCTCAGCATTTTTCTAAAGAGCAGCTTAGACATCAATCAAGAAGCCTACTTTTGATCTGTCAGGAGGAAGGGGGAGAGACTCACTTCTTACTTTCCTATCTCTCTTCCCCCTCCCCAAATATTCACCTCCCTCTCGCCTGTGCCTTGTACACATATCTCCTCCAGCATCCTTTTTGTCCTGTCAGCTTGGCTTTCCTAATACAGAGAGAATCTGATTTTTCTACATTTCAGGACTTCTAATGTACATACAATATATGTGGAAATATCTATATTTTCCAATACACAATCACTTGCAGAAATAATCCGTCTTTAAAAAATAAAATTAAAGCAAACCATAAGCAATGGAATGCAACTTTCTAGATCTCTGAAATCTTAACTCTAAAGCTATTTCAGATTTTTCTTTCCTCAGCATTTCTTTATATCCAAGAAAAAGCTTACAATCATGTATTTTATCAAAGTCATACTCCTTCTCTCAAAGCACAATGACTGCAGAAACCCTTGTAAATTCGCTATAGAATGAGAAAGTGAATTTGCCACTTATTCAATGCTACTCCCCACTTTCCATTTCTTCCTCAACCATGGTGTTTTTCCAGGAAAAAAGCTCTTTAAAGTGCTTGGAAACTGTTCTTTCTTTAATGAAGCCCAAAGCTCAAATTCCAGTAGCTTTGGAGAAAAGCCTGCTTTGCCTTGGAAAGCACCCAACTGTTTGAATGGGGCTGGTTTGGCTTGAAGTTTGAGCTTCAGTTGAAAAATGATGCATTCCTAATGCTCAGTAAATATTCTTTCAATATCTACATTTCTCACAGCATCTCATACATCTTAAGATACCATACAGTTTTCAGTTATATCCCACAAAATGAACTTGATAGCTGCTTAAGAAAAGAGCCTAGAACAAGAGAGGTAAGTAAACATCCCTGCTTTCATCCAGAGACCTAGTTCCATATCATTTTTGATAGAATCTTGCATGTAGATAATCTAAGGGGGATTGTCTATTCAGAAACAATCAAAAATAAATTTGTTCTTATAGTTTCAGAACATGATCCTAGAATTGTCATCCTCCTTGGAACAGTCGATTTCTGCTCCAATGTCTTAAAGTTTGGTGGTGCCACAAAATGATGTTTTCACAGCCATTTTTGCTATGGTTGTATTCTCTCCACTGCTGTTGTGTATTCACAATCATTTTTATGGAGGTTTCTCTGAACTTACATATTCTATATTCTCATATATAAGTATAGAAATATTAGTCAAAAATCAATCCCACAAACCTGGGTTGACTTAACCATGGGACAATGTAAGAACTGTACCTTATATAAAAAGGACCCATCCCCTTCTTTGAGTTGAGTGGTAGAAAACAAGCAGTTAGTTCATCCTGGGAGAATGTAAAAGCAGACACTGGCTCTCTTTACTCTCTCTGCTGTGGTGCTCTTTCTGGTCTTAGATGGGGAAATGGTAGCAGAGACCCCTGAGATAGCACTGGCACTTTCCCATCTCAGCAGCGTTGCCCACAAGTTATCCAAGAATCATATCAAAATCCATAATTTTGTCCCTCAAACTTGCCCTCAATTTAGATCAACTTATATGTGATGATATATATGTTAATAAAAAATCAAGGTATAACATATTTATATGACACATCCATTCACCAGGAGGACAAAAATATTTGGCTAAGTGTTGATTTTGTATAGTCACTCCATAATGAAGAAATGTGTTCTATATTCATGGTAAATGCCTGTCAGAAACAGGCAGGAATGCACACATGCACACACAAATATCTCTGAAAGAGCAGCATTTGCCACAAGAGACAAACATATTATTTATATAAAGTATTAGCAAATCTGAGTTTCTCATTTTGGCACAGCTGTATTCCTGTGGTTTTATGATATGAATTTTTTTAAAAATCAGTGAGATGAAAAAAACCTGAAAGAAACTGATAACTCTGAACCAGACAGAACAAAGGTAATAAAATGAACCAGAAGCAATGTCTGCAGATTTGTTAATATCAATATAAATATTAAATGTCAGGTGATACACTGAATGATACACATACATTTCAATGACTGAGCCATTGCCAAAGCTACAATGATAAATATAGGGTGTTCCGTGTTGTGTGACTTTTTGGAAAGTCAAGGGGGAATATAAAAATAATAAATTAAACAATTACATCTGGCACCATGCTATTTCTAAACACTCATCACTTGGGCAGCTGGCCATGCGCTCTGCAGGGTCCCTAAGCAGACGGAGGCATACAGCACTACTGTTATGTAGGACAAAGACTGGAGGGGAAAATAGTACACAGAGGCAAGTCCCTGAAGCTACTAAATATTTTCTCTGGAAAACCCAATGCATACTTTCCAAAATAAGATACAAACAGCAGAGGTCTAAATACAAACAAAAATACTGGGCAAAGTTCCAAGTCTTGCTTTGTTTTGAAATAGCAGACTATACCAATGAGATTCTTCATTATATCTCAGGAAACGACAGAAGCCTCAAAGTATATAGAAGCAAGTTACTATAGGCAATATTTGGCATTAGCCTACATCTAATACTCATCAAAAATGTTAATAAGTTAGAGAAATATAGCAATTTATTTGTTAATTCGACTCACCTGTCTTTCCTTCATTAGAAAACCATGAAAATATTTCAACCTATACTATTATAATTAGTAATTATGACTTTAAAGACATTATTGGCATCAATTAGTTCTTGTTAGAAGCAAGCCAGCTATATTTGAGCAGAATTATACCCAAATGACTTCCCAGGACACACACCCTCAACGTTGTTCAAATAACTTTTTTTTAAAGTCACATTGTTTTATTAATTAATGTGCTTTATGAACTGCTTAAGATGAGGTATTATTCACATTGTTTCAGTATGGTTTTTTTCTTTAAAAAAGCTTAATGAGTAGATAGAGTTCACCCAGGAAAAAAACTAGTGAAATCTATCTTTATGCCACCTTTGTATGTCACTTTTGTATGTGAGCGTAGTACTCATGGCAGACAGAAGACAGATGAGAAATGCGAAGTCCGCTATTGTAGATGACTCAGGTCACTAGCACATACTTGGCAATTGCTCCAGCTAAGGTGGTTCAGGTTGCTGGGACTTAAGAGTCCAACAAAATTTGGAGAACCATATGATTACTGCTTCTGCATAAGTGCTGGTCATCTTCAATAAACTGGAGTGCTCCTGAAGTGCTGGCTTCTGATCATGTTTAAATGTGTCTACTGCTCAATAAAGTTCACTTTCATCTATTTGTTCTAGTTACCCTACATAATACATAACAATACATAAATCTGTTAAATTAAAAAAATAGAATAAAATTATCAGCCAATAAATATATAGAAAATCCCAAGTAACAGTTGAATAATATCAAAACTATGTCTAATGGGAAATGTCAAGACCAAAATGTGCAACTCAAAAATATTTTTTCTGTTGTCTGGTAGCCAGCTGCTAACATAAAAAGTAGCAACTTCACAGAAGATAAGTCTCAGTAAAGCTCTTTCTATATCCTTACAAAGCAACCCTGCATATTTAATCCCATTTTTCCCCAAGAAGACGAATTCCCAGAGAAGGGAGTTGGAGACTGCCACATTATATTATTACAGTGATATCTTGAGTGAATAGTTTAGTTTGTTTTATCTTACCTCAAAGTGAATTTTCCATTGAAATGCACTGAAATGTTATTAATCCCTTGTAGCCCCCAACCCCCCTCATTTTTGCTATGTGTTTTTAAATAAAAATGTATTTTATAAATAACAAATAATGTATAAATGCATGTTCGCATGGAACAATATGTTATGGCAAGGAAGCACAAAGCACAAAGTGAAGAGGCAGAAGCATCACTTTCTTCATATTGTACTCATTCCAGCCTCTCTTCCTTTCTTGCTTTCTCTCCTTCTCTCTCTTCATGAAGCCAGGCATATAAGGAATAAAACCACACAAAATCAACCAACACAAAGTTCCTCAAAGCGGGCAGAAGCAAAGAGGAAAGCAATCTCCCAAAGTGGACAAGAGCATGAGGCACAGAGGCTTCTCCCTTGAAACCCTAAACTCTCACAGTAGTGCTCCCTCTGGCACTAGCTCTTAACTCAAAATGCTCCTTGTATGTCAAAGTAATGGGCTGAGGAACAGCTCTCAACTCAAAATGCTCTTAAGTAGAGGATGTTCTTAAGTTGAGGTTCAACTGGACAATATAGTAATAAGGGGAGGGATGCAACAGTATATTATTACCATAGGTTTAAACATGGAAATGCTACTGTTTTGCCTTTAAGCATTTAACACAGGCATGACTGAGTGCAAGCATATTGCTTATGTCTCTTAAACATTTTTAAGGAATGAAATGTAGAGCAGGAGTAGGACTGTTGAAATGTCCCCTATACTTGTCTCACAGTTGGTTGAGAGTTGTGTTTTCTATCTGCGTTGCCATTTACATTTTGCACATTTGTTTTTTGTGTCCTTTGCACATACTTGCACATTGCAAAAAATTATTCATGCAATTTTCCTAGTTTATGCATGTTTTCTCCTTTGGCCAAAACATGTTTGTGTGAATATTTTTCAGTCATATGCTTTTTAGCTGGTCATATTTTAAAATGCAAGCACCATTTTCTGCACAGCTTATTTCTCAGGAACCTCAAAAGTGTGTGAACACTCAAGGCAAAGACACACAGTTTCTCATTCAAAGTCTTAGGGTGTGCAAAAAATGCTAAATGTATTTCCATCTCTGACCAAGGAATTGTATACGAGTGTCCAGTTTCTCTCAGATCTCATGTATGACTTATTTGTTCCATTTCATTCATTTGTCTTTACTTACCATTTACAAGCTAGAGGTTATGATAGCCCCAGTAGTAACAATTCTTACTTTTAACTAGACACATCACCCCTAACTAAAATCTAGGAATTTAGTAATTTGAAGATTATTAAATGCACGCTATTATGGGAACACATTCAGACAACTTTCATGAACTCTACAATAAATCTAAAGAGGAGAGGAATGACCCAGAGTAACTTAAATGAGAGGGCGTGAAAAGACAAGTGTGATTACTATGGGTACCAAAGCATGAATACTGAATTGGCAAAAACAGTGTTTCAGATACCTGCTGGAGGATCTTGGATGCATCCCTTAAACTGGAGTTGGCAGACTTTAATGGATAGAGTTGTTACAGATATTTTACAGCCCTTGGACAACTTTATACTTGGTTAGTTTCTTAAATTGAAGACCTAATGAACCTAAGAGCATGCTGGGTCCTGCCAATTCACAGAATGTGGGTGACCTCCTTTAACATACAGTATTCCTCACTGCATGGAAGTAGCATCCTCAGAAATCATTCTTAAGAGCCTGCTTAGCAGCCACTGCTGTGCAGAAAAAAATCATTTTCTAGATAATTTGATGCTGTGAAAGCGGAAGACAAGATGTGTGAAGCATCTCTCGCAAAGAGATAGAATAGGCATGTACTTAACTATCTGTAAATCTGTTTTTTTTCTTCACTAGTAAAATCTTCAAAGCAAGTAATATTTATGGAGAAAATCCATAGTAAATTCAGAAGAACAATATTTGACTATAGAAGGTATCTGAAATGCTTACACACAAATACTCAGTCGTCATATTTTTCTTTTTCACCTAATCCATTAATTTTGTGTAGGCGTCAAGTGTTCTGGTGAGCATATGTGCTGGCAAGAGCTTCCATTAACTTCAATGAAGGGAACAGCTTTGCATGTCCAAAAAGATGAACATATTGAGCTTCCCCCATATTGAAATTAATGGGGAAGCGCTTGCTGCCACATGGTGGGGAGATCAGAGTTCACACAGTTAGATAGGATGCTATGCTTTTGAGGGTAAGATATGTGAGTGCTTTCTACACACATAAAATATTTAAATTGTTTGCTCTTCAGCAAGAATATCATGCTGTTCTGCCCTCAGTCTTTCAATTTGCTAAGCGAAAATAGACTGAAAGTTTTAGAGGTTACTTCAAGGAGACAAAGTGGCCTCTATTTTTAAAATCTCTTTTGTAGTAAATAGATGCTGGATTACTTAGCACCCAGCATGTAGATCCCCCACTGATGTAGTTGACTAATTTGGCCAAGACAGTGGCCCATAATTATAAAATGTTAACAGTCATAGAGTTATATGTCAGTGTAGAACCCATATGTTATATGCAGACAATCATAGACAGTCTCACACATTTTCAAGCATGTAATTCTATTTTACTTTCTCATGAAATTTATGTAATTTTACTTCTATTGTGGGACCCCTGGTGAATCACAATGTGGGTTAAGATGGGATACAATTGATAATACCATTTTTTTAAAAAAGAAACAACCCTAAAAACTATTAAAAACATTAACAGGAAACAGATTTTAAAAGCTGTTAACATAGAGTAATGATGCTTGTAATTAACTGAATCAATGCATAATGTTGAGTAACCCTTGTGACTATTTTGTATTCATGGCCACTACATATTTCCTAATTTTGGAAAGACACAAAAACATGAAACTCGTCCAACATCCCTTGTACTAGGCAGTAGTCACTGAGATCAATGGGGGTCTTTTTTCCTATCAGGAAACCACTGATTGATTTTGCCACTTCCCTTGCATGAGTGATTTTCAGTGTTAAAAGAATTTAAACAGGGACTCTATTTCTGCTGGTTTCATCAGAGGTCATTAACAGGAAGGTGTGGGACCATTAGTTAGAAGCTTCCTGAGACGGTAGCAGCTATCAAAGACTGGAGGGATCAGTGTCAAGGGAGAGTTCTGGCCAGGAGTTACTTCAGAGCTACATGTGTGGTACTTAATGTATTTGTAGCTGTCCATGTGAATTCAGACCATTGATAAAACTATGATGCACCCTAATTAAAAGACTTCAAAGACTTGGATAAATATAGAAGTATGCCTACCTGCTAGCAGAAAAAAAACATAGAAAGAGACATCCTGGCTTCTCACAGGAGGAATTCTACAGCTGGGTTGTTGTAGTTTTTTGTGGGCTATGTAGCCATGTTCTAGAATAATTCTCTCTTGATGTTTCGTTTGCATCTATGGCAGGCATCCTTTGAGGATGCCAGCCATAGATGCAGGCAAAACATCAGAAGAGAATGCTTCTAAAACATGGCCATACAGCCCAAAAAACCTACAACAACCTAATGATTCCAGTCATGAAAGCCCTTGACATTTCTACAGTTGCTCTGAAAGATCTCTTATAGGTCCTCCTCAAATGTGTCTGGAACCAGAGTGGAGGTAAATACAGGGTGAATGCAGTGTCTGGAGTCATTTTTAGGTCCCTACGGCCCTTACGCACCCACCCCAATGTTTTGTGGCATTTGAGGGGGGGGGGGTAGTCTGTCAAAATATTTAGCTCCTTAGCTGTGTGGAAGAAAATACTTCTGCAGACCCAGAATGAGTACAAATAGCTTTACTGGCACAGACAAATTGCACAGACACCCAACATTTAACATCAGCCACATGGGAAGGCTTGGAGCTGGCTTGGAGCCTCCTACATATACTGGTCACAGAGTCTTGCATCATCTCTCTCTTTTACTCTTTCAGCACCCAGACTCCAGTTATGCACAGTCACTAGTAGGCTGATGAAATTCAGGCACATAGATTGCATCATATATTGCACCTCATTTACATTTCATCTAATACACAAAACATAATACTTTCACATAGTCCACATCTACTGTTGAAGGGCATTGATGCCATCTGGAGGGGGATAGATTAGGCCATTGCAGATGCAGGACAAGTTCTTTAAAATCAGGAAACAACCCAACAAACTGAATTTTCAATAAGTGCATGGTTGTATCACAAAACTTTTCCATTATCAACGAACTTGTCCAGATATCCAGAAATAACTATTAACAATGTAGAAAAAATCTTATTATGTGATCCAGTGGAAGAACAGGTTTAAATTTGTTTGCCCTTGCATATGAGAATGAAATAAATTTATATTAGCATCCTATTACAATGTAGAGCAAGGAAGGAACTTTTGACTTTCAAGATAATAGTGGGCTGAACCTCCCACAGCCAATGTTGAGTCAAAGAAAAAAAGATGGCAGCAAGGTGCTCACCACAATATTGACAATATCATTTAGAAGGCAAATCATATAACTTAATATAAAACAAATTTGTGTGTTCCACTGAATGCACAGAAATGAATAAATAAAATATATTTATTTATACAGAATATGTTGACAGGTCTTCTCATAGCATCAAGAACATAGGTCATATAATTAATGTACAGAAAAAGTGAAGTTCAAGTTTCTTATAGATAAAATTGTATTGAATAGCTGCTAAAACATGATGAAGGGGACATGTTTTGTGTCAAGCTTTTCCCTATTCCCCCACTGCCACATCCACACCTTCTATGATTAGCAACAGAACTGTAACTTGCTACAAATATTACAGTATGTCTCTCCAGATGGGACAAATGTGTTGGCAGTTTGCTGGAAGATACAGTATGTGTCATCATAGTTCTATCTCTCCCCCTCACGCTGTGCTCTCTTTTTAAATATCTGAATTATATTTCTGATATCCTGGACGTTTTCTGGCAATAATTTGGTACACCTATGACACGTCCAAACCAAGTCTCCTTTTCTCCTCCTGTCCCTCTCTTTCTTAAAAGTCAGCATTACTATACTAGAAGGCATCACTGCAAAAATGGAATAGCAATTACGCACTTTAGGACTCTAGGTTTAAGAAAGAAATTATTTTAAAAAGAGAGCAAAACATTATTTTGGTTTTTCAATATGGCCACCCCATCAAACTATGCCCTGACTGTTTTTTAAAAAAAGAAAACTCATTGCATATCTAGGAAATCAATATAAGCAGCCCTTCCAAAACACAGGTTGTTGACTACGTAAGCAAAAACAACCAGAAAAACCCAAGGAATTATATTGTCAGAGATCACACTCACACACTCAATATTGATCCAAGCTAAAAATTCTGAGTTAACTAATTGTAATAGATGGTGTCATTTCAGATTTTATCATTCACTCCACATTAAACTGAGAAATAGACAAAATTTGATAGAAATCATAAATACTGGCTTTATGTTGAACTATAAAGAATGGACTGGGGGAGACTTCTAAATGTACATACCTTTATTTCTTGAATTCTCTGGACTCTTTTCTTGCTGCAATTTGAAAGAAAGAGAAGAGCAATTACTTCATCTATATTGTCTTTATGTCAAGAAAAAAGTTATTACACAACAACCAATGACAGAAAAACCTTTTATAATGAGTTGACAATACAGGTGGCATAACTGATCACTTACTTACTATAAGTAATTCATCAGGATTTAATAAATCAAGCCAAAACAGATAAATGTAAAAATGATTTCCTAAAACATAGACTCTAAGGAAAAAGCTTCATTGAAGACCATGAAGCCTATTTCCAAGTAATGTGTAAAAGAGTATAAAGGTAAACAAAGTGTCTCGAATCCCAATGTTCTCTCATAGCAGAAATGCAAGAGGGGAGAAGGAGGATATCCATAGACTAATTGAAGGAAAGAGGGGTTCTTTATCCCACTCCCCTGGGAAAAATTGTCTCACTTCCTTGTTATTTGTAATGCTGTTTCCTTAACACGCTTTAACTTAAAAATGAATCTGAGAAAATAAAAGTACTCTGAATACGAACTTGCAAGAATCAAATCAATTTTTAATATGTCCATGATATCACTATCTATAGGGCTGGGACAATGCATTTGTTCAGAGAAAGCCAACTATAAATGTGTGTTATAAAAGGATGGGGAATGTATGGCCCTTCAGATGGGACTACACTGCAACCCATATATTTACTAGCAAGTGTAGCCTGCCAGTGGTGAGGGGTGATAGGAGGCTCATTGATGGTAAGGAAGGGAAAAACTTTAAAAATAAAGAACTGTAGAAGGGTGTTCTCAGTGGTTGATCCTTGCAATTCATTTCAGATAGAGAGTCAGCAAATGCTGTGTTTTAGTTATCTCTAGAAGCAATTAAAAATAGAGTTGGCATTCAGTCCATAGAGTTCAACATTTAAATGAAAATGAGCATGCAGAATGTGTTACTTAACTTGCTATTTTACTGTAAAAGGTTATATTGTGATTTTCTCTAATCCTTAACTATACAGGATTACAAGTAAAAAAAACTTAAACGAATCAAGATCATCTGGAAAAGCTGTCTGTCCAAAGATGTACACAGTACTCTGATGAATCTTGCAAGTCATCCATCTTGCCAGCCATTTCCCTTGCCCTTGTCACAGACTAAAGCTAAAGTTGACAACTCATTTGTTCATTCATTTACATTTGCCTTCCTCTATGACACACATCTTATTTGTATCCAGGCAACCATGAGAGTATTATTCCTCATTCAAGCACTAACTGACATCATATTGCATTCTTCCAGTTTAATTTCTATGCATATTTTACTTTGATTGACAAGTCCATTCTATAAAAATACTGATTATAGCACAAGACTTTGGAAGTGCGACTCATGCAGAGTTCTGAATAACTCCTTGGGTGTTCAGCAGTTCAAGCACACAATCCCCCTATTCTGTATGGCACCACTCTTCCCCAGACACTAACTCTGTACCTAACCACATTTGGATAATCATACCAATATCATACTAAGATGGCACATGAGTGTAGCTCTGATTCTTGAAATGCAGATGACTTGACTATGGCAAACCCCTTTGTTTGTTTAACAGTAAACAAAACCAGTAATTATTATGCTTTGAGTCTTTTATGGGTTTGATGCTATTTTACATTGTGAAGTGCTTTGAGATTATTAGAAAAGCAGGGTCTCATTGGAAATTCCATAACTTATTGGAAATAATTGAACCATTACCTTATTGAAAAAGGTAAAAATGATGTCACATCCATTGGGCAAATGTGAATCTCCATGGACATGTGGAGACCACCTTTTGAAAACCACTAGTCAAGAAAAGCATGACCTTGTTAGAAGTCAACTCTTTGAACAAGTGAAATTCATAGGCATTCGTGTAATGCCACACAAGTAACTCAGCTGCTAAACTGAAGAACCATGTCTTTAAAATACCAAGGTAAAAGACATGCCACTACAAAAATATATTGGGTTAGCAGAGGATGGTTGTTTCTTTGAAGTTGAAATTGCAGCTGTATTTGTAATTACAGTTGCCCAAAATATATACACTCCCTTGAAACCTCTCAGTTGAAATATGCACTCAGAGATTTAAAAAACCAAAGTCTTCTTTGAAAAATAATGTGTCAGGTTTACTAGCAAACTTCTTGTATATATTCAGCATACAAGTCCATAGTCCAATGTCTTTAAACATATAAATATAGCCAAACTGTATAACTGCACTCACTGAAGTCTGAAAGGAGACAAACTGCAATCCACTTCCATTGAGGTCTAAAAACATACTCAATACAAAATGGAGTCCTGTGTCGGAAGCCCTTCCCACACCAGGGTGCTATTTCCAACAAGTCTAGAAACCTCTTCACATGGAGCATTTTTGCCCCATTTTGCTGCTTTTGAGAGCCTGCCATGTGCCACCACTCAACGCATGGCAGACCCCACTCACATTCCTCCCAAAGTGAAAAAGATGCTTTTCTTCCATTACAGGAAGGAAAGTGTACTTTCGGTAGTTCCAACAGAGCTACCCGAACTTTCCTCTCCTTTTGGCCATGTGATGACAGAAAAACTGGTGGGACAAAGTGCATTGCTATCCTTTCTGCCACCTGATGAGGGGAGGGAAAGAGTGCCAAAGCACACTCTTCCATCCCCTCCATGTGATGAGGGGAGGCAGGAGGGTACACAGGGCACTACGACCTGCCCCACATGCCTTCCCTTTCACTAGCAATTGCTGGCACAACAGCATGGCCTAAATGGGCTGCAAGAAGACATGGTAGGTGTTGTAAATAAATCAGTAAAGATTATTCAAACATTGCTTTCAGATTTTGAAGCATGGGGCTCAAACCTATGTAAGCTCTCACAGCACTCAGCATCCGTTGTAGCATCTTGTTGCTTTATTAACAATGAGCTTATTCAGAAAATGTACTATTCTTTATCACATGCTGTTATTTATGAATATGAAATGACAATAAAATAATATACTGTCTCTAGTTTGCTTTTACTGAACTATGTAAGTGAGATTTTCAGAACATGAACAAGAGCTGTTTTCCTGTCTACAAAAAATCATAGATAAAATTGTATAGTGAGATACTGAAACCGAATAATGTGAATGAAATAATAAACGTAATAAGGGTATTATATCTGCAGTACTATACCACTTGTTGATTCTGACCTCACAAATATTTGGTATAGCTTCAAAAGACTTTGCAGCTTGTGGATCTATTGTATAAGCCAGCAATAAACATAGCTTGTTGGTCTATTATCAACTCCCCCTCTTTTTTGTGGTAATCCCAGGAAACTGGGCTAGGCACAGCATTAGACAGACTGAGGGAAAAGGAGATGCTGCAGGGAAGGCAGTAGTAGAAATTTTCCAGCTCTGATATTCTGTTTGAATTATATATTATGTCATATGTCTGCCTTGGGCATCCTAAACTAGTCTACTATCTCAAGGTGATAAAAAGACCAGTGCAAGTGTTAAAATAAAGTTCAACTTCCAGTATTATTGGATCCTGGTTTGCAAATTAGGCAACACAAAGTATTGACCTGATCTTCTTTGGAAAAGTGCAGAAATAAAAGAAACCTACACAGGACTGCTTTAACTTAGCGAGTTAAAAGCTGCAAAGATATGGATGACTGGATTCATGGATGTATTGTTGGAAAGTGTGAATAGTGCCCATTTATTGTCAAATGTTTCACTTCCTTATTTGAAAGGGTAATTTACTTATGCTTCAGTCCAATATCAACTTACCTATAAACAAACCCTATGAATTCAATGCAAGTTGTTTCTAAACAAATGAATTGCAGTGTAAAATACAATGTAATCAGGATAGGATGGCAAACTTTTTTTTCAGATTTCCATGCAACTGCACAGGTAGAATAACAACCAGTCCAGTTTTCAATTCAGATTAAGAAAACCTTCTGTCTCTGAGGCACATTTGAAAGGGGGGGGGGGGGTGTTAATCAACCAAAGAAATATCAAGAGCAGGCAACATGTGCGATGAAATATGGGCAATGCTCAGTAGTAAGCAAAAACTAAAGGATGGAGTAACCTGATGTAGGAACAGCTAGGATAGTTAGTTCTCTTTAGACTTCCATGTGCAGAACACCATAGCTTCTGGGAGAAAGCCAGCTTAAAATTTTGGTCCATAAAATTGATGAGCCATAAAAGATGGAAGTTTGATCCGAGGATGCACATTCCTGGCCCACATGGTCCCCGGAGAGGGCAAAAATCTTGATTGCATGATACTTACGAGCACTTCCAGCTTCTCATCCTTATTGTATTTATTTATTTGTGTATTTATTTATTTTGATCCCACTTTCCTCCCAGATCGGGACTTAAAGTGGAGAACAACAATGGTTAACAAACCATTGCATAGCTTAAAAACAAACACAATCATCAGACTAAAATATATCTTCTACAATTATAACATCTGTGACACTGGAGGCTCACTATAATTTGAACATTGCACACATATATCTGGTGTTTGTAATACTACTCTTCACCTTCAGGGAAGGCCTGTTTCCATAGGAAAGTTTTAACTTAGTTCCTGAATGATAGCAAGAAGATAACCATTCTAGCCTCTTTAGGAAGTGAATTTCAGAACTACAGGGCAACCACCGAAAAGGCCCCCTCTCTCATTCCCACCAAAAACACTTGAGATGGTTGCAGGACTCAGAGTAGGGCCTCTCCTGAAGACCTCAGAGCTCATGTGGGTTCATATAAAGAGATGCAGTGAACTAAGTAAGCTGGGCCCAAACCATTTAGGGTTTTATAGGCTAAGCCAGTACCTTGAATTGCACCCAGTAACAAATTAGTACCCAGAGTCGTTATTTTAACAGGGGGGTGGTTCACTCCCTATACCCAGGTACTGTAAGTAATTTATCCCTGGTGGGCGGCTGAGGGGGCCGGCCGAGCTGGAGAATCAGTGGCGGGTGCCGCCGATGGGGGGGGGAATCCCGGAGGAGCCGGTCTGCGAGACTGGTCTGTGTGAGGGCGAAGATGATAGACAATGGTGGTGACAAAATCAAGGGCTGCAGCAGCACAAGGATGGGGGAACGGCTCACTGCTCGTCCGACCTGCTGATCAAACGCCTGGCTGCAGGCGGTGTCGACGTCGCTCCGGGGCCCAGGAGGGAGAAGCCCAGGCTAAGACAAATGTCCACCACACAGATGCAAATGTCAATAACAGTTTATTAGGATCCTGGCTTACAGCTTAAGTTCGTCCCAGCAGTGATGTCTGCTAAAGAGCCCAGCACAGATGCCAGGTCCCAATCTTTGACTGGGGGCTGGCTGCCCCGCAGTCAACGCCATGGCGCTTGTTGGGACGACAGCGGGAGCAGCCAGCCCCGCAGTCAAACCCAGATTGGGATACGACTGGCATCTGTGCTTTGGAGCTCTTTAGCAGACATCACTGCTGGGACCCTTAAGCTATTAAGCCAGGATCCCTAATAAACTGTTATTGACATTTGCATCTGTGTGGACTTGGACATTTGTCTTAGCCTGGGCTTTCTCCTCTGCCTCCTGGGCGGACCCCAGGACGTGCGGCACCGCCTGCAGCGCCAGGCGCTTGATCAGCAGATCGGACGGGGTGGGAGCCGTCCCTGGGACATCCTTGATGCTGCTGCAGCCCTTGATTTTGTCACCACCATTGTCTATCATCTTCGCCCCTCACACAGACCAGTCTCCGCGCCTGTCCGCTCGCTCCCGGGATTCCCACCCATCGGGCGGCACCCGCCACTGTGACGCGGCCCAGCTCCACCCCGGATTCCTCAGCCGGCTCCTCCTTCCCACCAGGGAGCCCGCTGACGCTCATTCGCACGGGCCTTGTTTACCTTGACTCTATCGCCCGCACTGCGTGCTTGGGAGTCCGGCGCGCCATCAACACGGGCCGCGCCCACCTAGCGGCCTCCTTCCGGGATTCCCCCGCCAGCCCCCCTTCAGGGACTTGGATTCATCCGTCGGAGCCTGCCCGCCTGACGGTCCTCCTCGGGTGTACCATCAGGTTTGGAACCACAACTTTCCCGTCGCGGGGCCCCGCGCGGATGATCTCCGCGCGCTGCGCTGCCGCTGTTATTGCCAGTGGCTGGATAATTGGAGTTGCAGGGCGGCCGCGGACTTGGGGTCTTCCCATCTGTGCACGGCCCACTGTATATTGATATATTGGGCATTATTGGGCAGCAGCCTTGATTCACCTCATTCCGGCTCTTGCCCCACGGGGCTTCACCCGACCACAGGGGCTGGGGGGGTTCTGTGCTTGCTGGGGCCTGACCCAGTAGCGTGGGGAACCCTTAGGGATTTCCTGTATATTCGATATTGTATATTGCTTTGACCTTGCCCACATGGGTACTGTATGTGTATTGCATTTGTGAATAGTTGCATTAGTGACTTCACCTTGTGTTTTGCTGTACTCTCCAGACCTACCCCTCCAGTGTGTTTTGTAGTTTTACTGTAAGTAATTTGGCAGCTGATCTTTGAATCAATTGCAGTTTTGAAATGTTTTTCTGGGGCAGCCCCACATAAATCACATTACAATAGTTTAATCTGGGTGTGATCAAGACATGCACCACCATGGCCAGATCAGGATTTTCAAGGTACAGGCACAGGGGGTGCACAAGCTTTAACTGTGCAAAGGCTCTTCCAGCCACCGCTGACACCTGGGCCTTCATAGTCAATGCTGAGTCCAGGAGGACCCCCAAGCTGCAGACATGTGACTTCAGGGGGAGTGTGACCTCATCCAGTACAGGTTGCAACCAATGCCCTGATTGGCCTTACAACTGACCAGGAGTACCTTTATCTTGTCAGGATTCATTTTCAATTTGTTCCTCCTCCTCCGGACCATCATAGCTGACACACACTGGTTCAGGGTCAGATCCTTCACCAAAAGGGAGTGCTAAAGGTGATTACTGATCTCAGAGCTATCACAGTGGAGGCACATTTAAGGCACTACCCTAGATCAGATGTGAAGTTCTCCATGACAGTATTGCATAGGTAGGGGGAAACCCAGTAACAATGGGGGGGGGGAGATTCCTACCCAGGCCCAAAGCAAGCAAATAACTTAAATTGTGAAAGTAGGCGGAAGGGAGGTTTAATGAGATTCAAAGTGGGAACGGGAGGGGGCTTGGCCCCAATACTTTATCCTCCTGCATCTACACACATGGTGTCAGAACATGAATTGCAGTGACCTCCTTCATTGAACAATCTCCCTCACCCCTTCCTGGCACAACCACCACCACTTCAACTGCAGGACTAAGGGTGGGGAGTAATCTAATGCTATGGTCAAGGAGTGGGGGGAATCTCTAATACTTGCAAATTCATTGTTATAGTTTTTTTGAGCTTTATAATCATATCAAAGGGATTTTAGCCATTTGCAGTTGAACTGATCATTATAGGAACTGCAGCTCCAACAGCATGGAAGACGAGAAAATAAATTAGAAGCAGATTATCATGCTGGCAGCTACCTGATTTTCAGCCGCTGCAAGCTAACCTTTTCCCCGCTCCTACTAAAGCTAACAATAATGCTATTTCACTATGGCATTTGCTAACTCAGTTGATTATAACAACACTACTAAAGGCAATTTCTGTGTCTTTATACATTTTGAAGAGTATATCAAAACAGCTGGAGATAACTTCATAACAAAGGCACATTTTTAACCTTGTTCCGGTCTCTCTCCTGTGAGAAGGCAATTGTATAACCCTTCCAAATGAATCTCTCTAAATAATTGGGATAGGTTATCCGTAGTTTTTAACTACAGTACAGTAATTACACAATTTTAATGCTTCTAATTCTTTATATCACTTCAATTTGTTCTTAGCTGCAATTGCTCTTGGAATTTTAGTAGCAGTTCTGTCTTAGATTGTCTCATAGCTTGAGCAGACTTTATTTTTACTTTTAAGGAAAATAAAACCATCGTACAATGCATGTATGCATATGATAGGGTTTTTATTAAAAATGAATCAGTAAAATTTCCCAGACATACATGAAATGGTATGGGGCAATTAAAATACTTTTTCATTGATTATCTGGTGTCAGTCACATGTGTCTTAAAATTTTACACAGAAACTATGGAGGAGGCACTCGGGAGTTCTCATAATCCAGTGTTTCTCAACCTTCCTAAACCCACGACCCCTTAATACAGTTCCTCATGTTGTGGTGACCCCCAATCATAAAACTGTTTTAGTTGCTATTTCATAACTGTATTTTTGTTCCTGTTATGAATTGCAATGTAAATATCTGATATGCAGTATGTATTTTCATTCACTGGACCAAATTTGGCACAAATACTCAATATGCCCAAATGTGAGCACTGCTGGAGTTTGAGGAAAATAGACCTTGACATTTGGGAGTTGTAGTTGTCAAAATTGATAGTTCACCTATGATCAAAGAGCATTCTGAACCCCACCAATTAGGCCTGTGTAGGTTCATCTGAATGCTCATAAAATCGGAATGAATTCGGATTAAATTCACTTTTGAAGTGGTTTTGAAGCGATGTAAGCAACCCAGAAGTAAATCTGCCATTTTGGAAAGGAATCAGCATTAGATTCTTGCCCCTCTCAATGTGCTTTTCTCTCATTGGCTGTTTAACCCAGTTTGGAGGCAGATGTCCTTCCCTCCGCATCAGAACTGGGGCGAGAGCCTTGTTTAACCCACTTTGGATGTGGCTGTCGCCCAGTTCTGATGTGGAGGGAAGGACATCTGCCTCCAAACTCAGTGTTTATCCTAGTTTGGATGTGAATGTCTTCCCTCCGCAACAGAACTGGGGTGACAGCTGCATCCAAACTGGGTTAAGCAAGGTTCTCGCCCCAGGTCTGATGCGAGCCTTGTTTGACCCAGTTTGGATGCAGCTGTCGACCCAGTTCTGATGAAGAGGGAAGACATCCCCATTCAAATGGGGTGTTTAACCCAGTTTGGATGGGGATTTCTTCCCTCCGTGTCAGAACTGGGGCAACAGCTGCATCCAAACTGGGTTAAACACGGCTGTCGCCCCAGTTCTGACTCAGAGGGAAGAAATCCCCATCCAAACTGGGTTAAACATGCATGTCCGCCATTAACAAAGCCATTCCGAAATTTTGGAAGTAATTCAGGAAATTCTGAAATTTATCCGGAAAATTTCAGAAGTCATTCAGATTCAAAGCTCCAGATTCGGAACGAGTTTTGAACCTTTTTTTTTATCAAACAGGTCTACCACCAATACAATTGGGCTAAGCCTCCCACACAGAACCCCCATGACCAATAGAAAATACTGTGTTTTCTGATGGTCTTTGGTGATCCCTCTGACATCCCCTCATGACCAGGGCCGTAGCTGGGGAGAGAGGTTAAAAAGTTTGACCCTGCCCTGAAATGTGTCAGGTTAAAAAAGTAACCTGGTTAGGTTATAAATTGGTTAACTAGTTAAAATTCATGAGTAAACCAAGTTTCGAGAGGGGGAGTTAGAACCCTCCCCCCCCAGTTACAGCCCTGCTTGTGACCCCTGCGGGGGTCCCGACCCCCAGGTTGAGAAACAATGGCCTAAGCCAAGATGAGAAATTTAATAAATATATTTCCCAATGTCATTGTATGCCACTTGAATTCATTAAGAGAGTATGAAACTTGGGCAAATTAAACAGGGTGTCGCACCCCAAGGGCTTCAGGTGGCGGTTTTGCTAGGGTCTGCCTTTTGCCCGCCTGGCTCCAAGAAACTTTCCAGCACAGCTGGGTTAACTCCCGGGCCCTGCCGTGGGCCTCTTTGCTGTTCTCATGAGCCTCCCAGGGAAGATGCTATAGCAAAGGCATGTCAAGGCCAGGCTAGGCCCACCAGGCTGATAGCAGAAGCGGGTACTCGGAGCACCAAGCGCAACTCCCTAGCCCAGGTGGCGCTCGCTAGTGAGGTGCCTCATTCTTCAGGACTGAGGTTCTCAAAACAACCTGAGGCCCATCCATCACCCGTTTTGATGTTCGACGAACCAAGTTCTATAGAGAGAAATCCTATAAAAGCTGTGAGATCCTGCACACCAGTATCTCGTACCAACGACCGCTATTGCCATGATGCTAATGTGAACCGGGCCGTTCAGCCAGCTACCAAAGTCCTGCCAGCCAGCCTCTCTCGGCTGCCTCGTTCCAGCACTAAGCCTTATTCTGCTCATCGTCGAACCCTGCGGAGGAGCTGTGATACTCCCGCATTGAACTTGCCTGCAGTACCTCAAGCCGCCCAGCCTTCTTGCGCCAGTTGGGGGCTCAGAGACTATCTATCGCATCCCACATTTGTTCCTGAATTTTCTCCGCTTGAGATCCTGCTGTTGTGGATTCTCAAGCCTTGCTGATTCCAGCAATTGCTGCTAAACGGAGGCTGCATACTGAAGGCTTCCTGGAATCTTTACCTACCCTGCTACCTTATAATCAATAAAGCTTGTTGTACCTCAGCTGCCTTGTGTTTTGTCCAGGGAGGTCAAGTGCCAAGGGCCCAAGGGGGCGACACAGGGACAATTTGCATAAATAGAACATCCTTTAATATGCGCCCAAGATTTATTGGTCAGTCTTTGATATTAGAGGGAATACTACTCAACTGAGTAGTATTGGTACCCCCTTGTCGCAGGGGAGAGGCTTGCATAGCCTAATTAAGTTGTGAGCTATGCTGGCGGTGGCATAATAGTCACCTGTAGGGCCTCCCATGCTAGACAGGTCACAACCGAAGGGTCTGACAAAGAGCGTCAATGGGTAGGATGGGCTCTCTAGCCTTTTGGCAACCATCCTAACCATGTAAGGTCAACCATCTAGAGAAGGAACCTCAAATCTAACCTTCGACCTGAGGACCTCACAGCCACCGTCCTAAGCTTGCTAGGCCCCGGCAGACGAACCTTTGGTTTAAAGGGTGAGGTCAGTTCTGTGTACGCTGCGCTCCACCAGAAAAATCCATTGCACAGGCTCAAAGAACACATCTAACCTCCTTAGTCATCCACACGCTTGTAGGAAGCGTGGGATGAGTCCTTCCTAAGAATCTTCATTCGCAAAGTAATGCCAGAGAGAGACTCAACTGAATGGGTGGCTGCTTCTTAAATGTTCTGTTTGAAATGTGATATTTAATTTTTATTACAACTTTAAAAATCCCAACATATACTTCAGTTTCCTAACAACTTTCAATATCTTAAAATTGCTACCCTTTTTGAACTTAAGTTCTATAGCAGAAGAACACTGTGTAGTCTATTTATATAAGTTACACACATACACACACACATCAGATTTCAAAAGAAAAGAAGACTAAATAAGTTTTACAAGAATTTGGGTGTGGTTTTGGCAATTATTCATATAAAAGAAAAATTCTTTCTCACTGAC
The DNA here is from genome assembly GCA_030556195.1 of Anolis apletophallus. Taxonomy (NCBI): domain Eukaryota; kingdom Metazoa; phylum Chordata; class Lepidosauria; order Squamata; family Anolidae; genus Anolis; species Anolis apletophallus. The sequence goes on along the minus strand of JARBWK010000012.1, from coordinate 50,271,313 downwards.
TACCTTGTGCCCCATATAAATTTACTAATTTTAACAGCTGTGTGAAAAATAGATTTTTTAAAATGTTGTGCAGTTATTATATCCTTGGTGTCTTTGGGGAGGGGGGAAGGCACAGGTCGTTTTGCATCATCAGAGTTAATTGAAGATTCAACCTGTGTGTTAATGAAATCAGAAATGGCCCATCAAAACCTCAGATTAATTTAACACAGCAGCTGTATATTGGCCTACCTAGACTTGAAGAACATACTTTGCTGCATTTCACTGACATACATTTACATCAGAGTTGCTTTAGTAAATACCACTCAACGTTTAACACAGTGGAAGAAAGAGAACCACACAATCAAGCTCTGAAGAAAGGAATTCAAATTTAAAACAATCCTAATATGTATTCTCTGGTTGTACTGTTCTGTTTGTTTTTTACTTTGTATTGTATTTCTAGACTCTGTAATGCAAAGGAATAAGTCCCAAGAAATAAATAAATAATAAATAAATAAATAATATCAGGCATTTAGTAGATTTCCCTTCACTACTATCAAGGAAACATACAGATTGGATGTTGTATCTTGTGTGTGTGTGTTTCCAGTTTCAGGTCCTTAAAGAGATTATTAATATTGATTATACACTGGTGGAAATGAATGTTTTTCTAGAAATCAAGCATCTAGTTCTATGTACAAAGGTGTGTTATACCTTGGTCTAGGGGTTTGGCAACGGAAAATATTTTTAAAGGTTAAAAAAAGAAGACTGATATCTGGGGTTTTTTTGAGGGAGCATAAGAAGAAATCCACAGGCAATCCAGTGTTCAATCATGTTTAATAGTGGTTAAAGGAAAATAGCCATGAAAATTAATATTTCATTGCATAAGTAAAATCCATAGATCCAGAGCTGAGTCTAATAAAACCATTGGTTGAGAAATATTGATAGCCTAGTTGCAAGCTCCAAAAATAGAATGTGCTGCTCTTCTCAAGTTCGTGGCAAAATCTGCTGACTATTTATGATACGTAAGCTGGTTGGGTGGAAAATGTATTCAAAAATATTTGGTAAATGATCACTAAATATGTTTCTCAGAAGTTGGAAATTCTGATGAGAACCCTGGGCTGACAGGAATTTATAAATTATTCTGCACGAAATGTGTGTTTTTCTGCGCAAAATACCGGCATTTTATGAGAATACTGCACTTTTTAAATAGAAAATACTGTTTTCTATGCAAAACCGTCACACTCTACACTGTCTTAAGATATTCCCATAATAGGAAGGTGATTGCTAAAATTACTTTTTGCCCCCTTTGAGAATGAAACTGATGAAGAATTAAATTGCTGCAAAAATGCCAGTCCAGCCCATAAAACTATTGGCATTCTCTTAACAGGTAGACTGTAATGGTATCTAATTTAAAATAATGCAATGGATGTGATAATACATAAAATGTCTGTTAGAATTATATATGTCCCTCTAAAGACTAAATGAAATAGAATTCATGTACCTAGACTGAAATCCCTAGTTAATGTAATGATTCTTTGTGTATGTGTGGGGGGTGGGTGTTTAATAAACAGATTGCTGTTGACCCTACAGATTTCTTTATTCCATTTAAAAAAATATTTGTAGTTGCTGTTTTTTTTATATATAAAAAGAAATTAGTGAAGTTGTTCCAATTAGGTTTATTTAAAATTAATCTGTTTGGGGCAATATTTTGAGCCAATAAGTTCATATTCATGATATCTAAGGCTTCCTCTATCCGTCCATTCATTGTTGCCATTTCTTTTGATTTCCACAAGTGGGCTATGCTTATTCTTGCTGCTGGAGCAAGGTAAAAGAAAATCTTGTCACTGTTTTTATCTATTTCGAAGACTAAGATTCCCAGTAGGAAATATTTCGGTCTAAAATCCAAATTTAGTTGGAGAATTCATTTCATCTTTTATATATTTCAAACAATTTTTTTAAACAATCTTACATTCCCACCACATGTATATAAAGGTACCCATTTCTCCCCACATTTCCAACACTTATTACTTATCTTTCCCTTGCTGTATTTGGCTAAGTTTTCTGGTGTAAGATACATATAAAAGATCTTAAACCAATTTTCTTTGATCTCTGCAGCGTAAGCATATTTATGGGTTTTTTAAATCTGTATTTCTTCCCATTTGGCCAGATTAATTGTATGGCCCACTGCCTTTGCCCACTTTACCATTACTTCATTTATTTGGTCTTCCTCCATTGCCCAGGTTATCAAATGTTGATCAACTTAGTTTCTGTTTTAATGATATTGTCCCAAAATGTTTCATTTAACTCAAATCCTTTACTTTTATCTATCTTATAATTTTCATTAATTTGCCAAAAGTGGAACCATGTGGTCTTCGGTTCTATTGTTGGAATTTCTTCCAATGTCTTTAATCTTATATTTTGGTTATTAATTTTAATAGTTGTTTATAGGTTAATCACCTGTCACTGGGGATTTCTTTGTTTTGGTTAGCTTTGTTTCGTGAAAACCATAGTGGAGTTTTGGTATAAAATATATCCTTGTATTTGTTCCACATCTTGATCAACCATAAGTTATATGCTTAGAGGCATATAGAAATTGAACCATGTCTAAAGAATATCAAATATAATCACATTAAGCAATCTGGAAGTAAAAGGAAATATATATATGTATTTAAATGGTTGTTGTAGGAGGTACCAACCCTGATTTATCACTATCTTATTTTGTCTTTTTGTCTTTTTCTTTTTCCCTTTCTTTTGTTCTTTACCTGTCTCTCCCCACCCCCCCCACCAATCACTCCCTTTTGCTCTCCTTTCTCTATTTTTTTCTTTCCATTTTCTTTCTTCCTCCCCCTTTTTCTTCTTTTTGCCCTTCCCCATCCCCTTTCTCTTCCATTTCTCTTTTTGTTTCCATACTTTTCTTCATAATCATGTTCACCCACTTTCACTGTACAAGAAACCATAATAATACGTTGGGTATTTTAATTTGGTGAAAACCATAGTGGAGGTATAAAATCTATCCTTATTTTATCTGGTATAAAATCTATTTTATTGTGTTATTGTTATTATTTCATTTGTAGTTTGTCTGTATGTCAAATGTTAGTAATGTGTCTTGATGGTATTCATTAATAAAAATCAATTATACATACATACATATATATGTGTGTGTGTGTATGTATGTATACATATATCTCATTTAGTTTTCCATTCCTTAATATCCTGAAATTTTATTACTTAATAGGGTTTTATAAGGGATGTTCAAATTAAGTGTCCTATGGTACAATGCCACTGTTTAGAATTGTGTGAAATGTAGGTTATAATAAACAACATATTTACTATTTATGGAACCCCCGATGGCACAGTGGGTTAAACCATTGAGCTGCTGAACTTGCTGACCAAAATGTCAGTGGTTCGAATTTGGGGAGTGTGATGAGTTCCTGATGCTGACCCTGGCTTCTGCCAACCTAGCAGTTCAAAAACATGCAAATGTGAGTAGATCAATAAGGACTGCTCCAGTGAGAAGGTAACAGCACTCCATGTAGTCATGCCAGCCACAGGACCTTGGAGGTGTCTACAGACAATGCCGGCTCTTCAACATAGTAATGGAGATGAGCACCAACCCTCAGAGTTGGACACAACCAGATTTAATGTCAAGGGGAAACCTTTACCTTTTTGAAAAACATAGAATTCCAGTTAGATGCAGGTTACCTGACAATTGACAATAAACCGTTAGACAAAGAGAAAGGAGAAACTACCTATTTCAGGACAATTTTTTTTACAATATTGTGCCACAATTAATATTCAAGTAAAGATATATGAATTTCATCTTCAACTGGTCTATGATTACTTTTGAATTAAGCGATACTGTGTCTATTCAGAAAAATAAAAGGCATGCTATGAACATTATAAGCTGTCTTGAGAAGGGTATTTTGTAAGCAGACTGAATGAGTGTCCTTCACTTATAAAAGGTTGGTTTTTAAAGAGCTTTCATTGAAGGGTGCTTGTATAAGCTAGTAATAGAGCAAAACAGACCTCTCAAGGTAGCAATCATATTCATTAGCCTATCAATTAATTTTTAACAGACACATAATGGATATAAAATGGCAGAAGACCTTACCACTACAGACTCAGTAATTACAGTTCTCAATAGCCTTCACTGAAACAAAACTCTTATTAGTATAATAGTAAGATAAGCAATCTTCAATCTGCTGTTTCAAACAGCTCCCAGAATTCATGATTATTGGCAGTTATAAGTGAGGCTTCTGAAAAGTAAAGCCTAAAATGTCTGGAGACATCCATTTTAAAAGGCTGTTCTTGACCCTTTTTCACGAATGTGTCTGTGTTCTGCTTACATAAACTTTTTGATCACATGCAGGATCATTAAAAAAATATGCCATATATCAGCAGGTTAAATTGCAAAATCCCAGGTATCCTCCTATTCTGCTCCATACTTAGACCCATCCCAAGCCAGAAAGGCAATCTTGAAAACATAAATGTGTATGGCAGACGTTATAAAAGTGATTTGATCTCAGATATTTACTTTCCCTCATATAATAGGATAGGTAGGTATTTTAACGCCAACTTTAAAAGTTACTACTATTGCTAAATGAAGCACAAAGATGCTGTATCAAATCATACAGAAATTATCGTGTAGTGGTCCAGAGAAAGGCAAGACTGCTTGTGATCAATAACAAATTTAGTTTAGAGAAGACTATGAAGATTTTGTGACCACTTTCTTGGGGTCAGATATCTAAAGAAACCAACAAAACTGTAAGCAGCAGCAATAATTTATTTCTCCTTCCTTTAAAAAGGTAAAGGTAAAGGTTTTCTCCTGACATTAAGTTCAGTAGTGTCCAACTCTGGGGGACGGGGCTCATCTCCATTTCTAATCCGAAGAGCTGGCATTGTCTGTAGACACCTCCAAGGTCAACTGCGTGGAGCGCTGTTACCTTCCCACCGGAGCGGTACCTATTGATCTACTTACTAGGCATGGTTTCGAACCCAAAAATTGTGATTCTAAAATCAAAGGGGGGGGGGGATTTTTTTTATTAGTAAAAGAAAGACTTACAAAAAATTTTCCAAAAATTTCTAAAATGTAACTTAATTACTAACGAAAGTCGTTAGTAGTTCGTATGCCAGCGCATGCGCATTCCAGATGGTTTTGGCCTACAACTCCCAGAAATCCTAACAGCTGGTAAATTGGCTGGGATTTCTGGGAGTTGTAGGCCAAAACTTGAATAAATCACACTTAATTCTAGATGGGACTCACCAAATAGGAAGGAGGGAGGGAAGGAGGGGGGTATTCTATTCTTGGAAGCAGCAAAAAAAGGAGGAGGAGCCCCCCCCCTCACTCCTCGCTGCCTCTCTCTCTCACCCCGATCCTGAGGGAGCGAGGGCCCAAGTTTGCCCAGGCTGAGAGGAAAAGGAAGAGGCCTGAGGCTGTGAGGAATGGTGGGAGTTGAAGTCCAAAACACCTGGAGGGCTGAAGTTGGCCCCTCATGAAGCCTCTTCAAGGCTTTAGGTCCTGGCAGGCAGAAGGGGCAGGGAGAGCCGTCCACTCCTCCTGCCCTGCCAGGATCTAAAGCATCAAAGAGTATTGGGGTGAGAAACCAACCTAATGTATAATAGAATGAATGCTACTGTAAGTGCCTAATATTATAAGTAATCCAACTGGTCATATACCTACATTCCATGCACATGCAATAATACAGCAGTAATAACAATGGGTATAAGAAGAGGTAAAATTCAAACCGAAGTATTCTGACTGTGGTCCCTCCTCAAACTGCAAACGGCTCTTCTCTCTGAGCCCGGGAAAAGCCAAAACCCCGGGCACAGCGTTTGCTGCCTGGGTGCACACACATACATATTCTTCTCTATGAGCCCGGGATTCTGCAGCAAATCCCCCCCCCCCCCAAGAATATGTATGTGTGTGCACCCAGGCAGCAAACGCTGTGCCCGGGGTTTTGCCTTTTCCCGGGCTCAGAGAGAAGAGCCTTTTGCAGTTTGCACCACTTGAGGAGGGACCACAGTCAGAATACTTCGGTTTGAATTTTACCTCTTCTTATACCCATTGTTATTACTGCTGTATTATTGCATGTGCATGGAATGTAGGTATATGACCAGTTGATTACTTATAATATTAGGCACTTACAGTAGCATTCATTCTATATACATTAGGTTGGTTTCTCACCCCAATACTCTTTGATGCTTTAGATCCTGCCAGGCAGGAGAGGCAGGGAAGCCTGGAAAAAATGTAAACAGAGAGGTTTACTCAGAAGTAAATCCACAAATGAGGGCCCTTCATCCAAAGTGCCCACCTTTGCAGATTTACTTCTGAGTAAACCTCTCTGTTTACATTTTTCCAGGCTTCCAGCCAAGAGAAGGAGCGAGTTTAGGGCTTGCCTTGCCATAATACTTATTGGCAAGGGAGGCGGGAGGGTGGTGAGAGAGAAGGAGGGTGCCCCCCCTTACGACCTAATAATGACACTTAAGAAAATCCTGGCCCCCGAAGTTCTATAAAGAAAGTCCACTTCCTGGTTGGCGTTCCAGATGCGGAAATACTCAAAAGTAGCATTTCTTACGAATTTCTTACGAATCATTTCATTTTCATAACTTTTTTCTCATGCCTACTACTTACATCTGCATATTTTCAAACTGCTAGGTTGACAGAAGCTGGGGCTGACAGTGGGAGTCACTGCTCAGCTCTCTGTGTGTTTTTGTGTCTTGGGCAAGAACCCTTGTGTATTGTGTTTGTTTGCTGACAGTGGGAGCTCACGCTGCTCCCTGGATTTGAACCTGCAACCTTTCAGTCAACAAGTTCAGTGGCCCAGAGCTTTACCCACTGTGTCACTGGTGCACTTCCTTTAACTATTGTAATCAAACTAAAGTTATTTTTGAAAGTTCATTTCAAAAAAGGAATATTCAAAATTATTACATATTACTTTAAATGTATGGTGTCCAGCTGTGGGTGGGCATGTACATACGTAAAACAGACCTTCCTGTTTTTCAAGCTTGTGATATATTGAGTAGTCTGAATTTTTATTGAGTCTCATTTATTCTCAAGGAAAGAATTTAAGACATATCTCTTTCCATGGGATTCCCACCCTACCCCCACGCCCCACTTCAGGAAACCTGGGCAGATAAAGAGATTGAGCATAGAAGACACCTGTTGGGTGTGAAGTACAGATACAGCACTCTTGCACTTCTTGCAATGATAACCTCAAATTCAACAAGAAAATAAATTGGAAAACTTCCTGAGGATGAAAGAGGGAGAAAAATAGGAGACTCTATTCATAGCAGGAAGAAAACATCTGTGAAAACAGGGGACATATTTTTACACCAAAAATTAACAGCAAACAGGTTTGGAAGTCCATGCTAAAACCAGTTGGAATAGGTTTGTTGTAGCAACCCAGTTCCCTTTCGTGCCTGGGGGGCAGGGGGCAGCACCGGGGGTCCCACTTGCATTAGGGCCAGATGCAGCTGATGAGGATTTGGAGGAAGGGGATGATGAGTTGGCTGGGCCTTCGTCTCCCACAGAGAGCTTGGCCTGGGATGATGGATGGCCTGACGGCTATGAGAGCTGGGAAAGTCAGGCTGACCCTGGGAGTGATGATTCAGATCAGTATGAGAAACCAGGTGGTTTCGGGTCGCAGGAAAGGGTCAGGGAAACAGTGGAGGATGAGCCCATGGAAGCTGAAAGGGAGTTCGGCTCTCATGAAGATAGTGACCCAGGTGCTGGGAGGCAAGGATGAAGCTTTGATAGGAGACGGAGCATTGAGTCCAGCAGGAGGGATTGGCACCGTAGCCTAGAGCGCCAGAGAAGCGCTAGATCCCGTAGCACAGATTGGCGCAGAAGCCTAGAGCATTGGGGGCCTCGCCAAGGGAATTAAGTATAGGATCCGTGGGAAAAGATCCTCAGTAGCTCGGCCACTTCTGTTCTAAGTGGAGTGAAGCGAGCGAAGATCCACGGAGCCAGGTTGCCGGCTCGTGCCTTCCCAAGAAGTTTCTTGGGCTTTGTTATGAACTTTGCCTTGTTCCTTTGCCATGGACCAAGTTTTTGATCCGCTTTGTTTTTGCGGAACCTTTGCCACGTTTGCCTTTGGATTTATACTTACGAACTCTTTACCCTTTTATAGGGACTTTTGATACTTTTATAGACAATTTACCTTTTCACCTGTTTCTTATTATTCAATAAATAGTTAGCTGTTGTAGCAACCCAGTTCTCTTTTGTGCCTGGAGGGCAGGGGGCAGCACCGGGGGTCCCACTTGCATTGGAGCCAGCTGATTCTGAGGAGGATTTGGAGGGGCTGGAAGAAGGGGATTTTGAGGTAGCTGGGCCTTCTTCCCCCACAGGAAGCCTGGCCTGGGATGACGGCTGGCCTGATCCTTACGAGATGCAGGAAGGCCAGACGGATTTCGAAAGCAGTGATAGTGAAGATTATGAACGGCCGGGGGGGGGGGGGGGAGGTTCACAAGAAAGAATGTGGGAAACAACCGAGGGAGAGCCTCGGGAAGCAGATGGGGAGTTCGACTCTCACGAAGATAGGGAACCAGGTGCTGGGAGCCAAGGTCGAACCTTTGATAGGAGACGGAGCATTGAGGCTAGCAGGAGGGGTTGGTTCCACAGCCTAGACTGGCCGAGGTCCCGCAGCACAGATTGGAGGAGGAGAAGCCTAGAGCGTCGGGGGCCTCGCCAAGGGGATTAAGTATAGGATCCGTGGGAACGGATCCTCAGTACCTCGGCCACGTCTATCCTATGCAGACGTGTAGCAAGCCAAGACCACGTAGCTAAGTTTGGGCTAGTGGCCTGCCAAGGAGTGCCTTGGATCTTGCAACTTTACTTTGTTCCCTGATCCACTTTGGTGAGCGGAGCCCTGCCAAGCCTTTGGAAACTTCCATGCCAAGTTTGCTTTTGGACATTACCTTTTACCTTTTGGATTTGCTTTTGATACTTTTATGGACAATTACCTTTTCTACTGTTTCTTATTCTTCAATAAAGTAGTTAGCTGATTACCATCTCTGTGTGTGTGATTAAGGGGCCGGCCAAGGTCTTGCATCGTGACAGCTGTTTACCGTCTCTGTGTGTGTGATTAAGGGGCTGGGCCGAGACCCTGCATCGTGACATTTGTATGCACAGAGAAAATGGATCCAAGGCCATGCCACAAGCTGTTTAACGGATTTTCTTTTCCATGAACACCATCCAAAAACAGTGCATTTCACATAACATTAGCTGTGATATGATGAAGCAGATCAGCCTCAGTGAAGGTAGCATAAATGAATAGAATTTAGATAATCTTATTTTAGGGCAGAAAATGTAGCTTATTCAAAATATTTTGGACACATATCTAACTAAAGAATCTTTGCTGCACTAGATAGATCACAAGGAATGGAATGTGTAGACTAAACATGCCTCTATTTTCAGAGTATTTCAAATATTTGTTGTGCTCCAGTATGTTCAATCAATAGAATCTATTCAGCATCAAGTATGCTCACAACACACTTTTCTGTTGAATCAATTACAATCATAGCTCCATTTTTTTTCTGCTTGCTAGAGTACAGTTCCAAAGAAAGACATTCAATAACCTTTTCAGGTGCAGTGGCCTATTTGATTTCAGCTCCTTTGGCTTCAGATCCATGTTAGCTCTAACAATTATGATCTTAAAATCATGTGTACATTATCTCTCATTGGAAAGCTTTCACTATAACTAGGAATCTAAGTAGAAACTTGATGAACCACTGTGGAATCTAAGGCAACCACAGAAATTAGCAGAAGGCAGCTGGAGAAGTAAAAATTCCTGCAAATGATTGGAGGCAACCTTTCTTATCAGTGAACGATGCTAAGACATCAGTTCCTTAGTTTGCCATGTACAAAAGAGAGCTGTGGGCATTTGTCTCTATCTTTTCCCAATCAATGATATGTTATGATACATTTTGAATTGGGCAGGGGGTCTTTGATCTTTCTTGTATGTAATCCATGACCTCTGATCAGCTCCTCATATAAATTATTGGAACAATATATCAGTACTAAACAGGTCTGGCCCAGCTTGCCTGTGTGAACGTATCTCCCTCTATGAACCATCTCGGCGATTAAGATCGTCTGGGGAGGCCCTGCTCTCGGTTCTACCTCCCTCACAAACGCAATTGGTGGGGATGAGAGACAGGGCCATCTCATGGTGGCTATGGAACTCCCTCCCCAACAAAATTAGATCAGTGCCCTCCCTTCTGGCCTTCAGAAGAAAACTAAAAACTTGGCTATGGGACCAAACTTTTGGGGAATAAGCAGTATAAGGAACGATCATGGATTATGTGCAATAGACATGATATCTGGAACAGCCTGGACTATGATTATTGGATTGTGTGATTTTAATGTTTATATTGATATGTTTTAATTCCATGTTTTACTGTTAAATTATGTCATGTTTTACTATTTAATTGGCAACTGTATGCTATTAATGTTATGTTAGGTTTCTGTATGTGAGGCATTAAATTTTTGCCATAATTATGTTGGAAACTGCTTTGAATCCCCTGCTGGGGTGAGAAAAGTGGTATAAAAGTGAAGTTAATAAATAATTAATAAATACTATCTGGAGGTGAAGGAGGAATTCCTGGAGATAGAGAAACTCTTCTTCATCACTTGCCAGAAAGAAAGTTCGGTGCTTCCAAACAATCTATATCCTCAGTGCTTGGCTTTCAGATGGATTATTGACCTAAAGGTACTCTGGAAGTGTTGCTTTGGAAAATCACATGCAATTTGCATGGACCATTACACTGGCATAGTACACCAACAGTATTCTGGCTATGGCCTGCTTTCATGCACCTGTTTGTTAATCTAGATTGTTCAAGCACTTTAAGTGCATCACCTTCGCTACCATTCCCCTACCATTCCACTTCTGACTGATATTAATTTTCTTTTCTGAGTAAATATGTCTTCACTCAAGAGAGAATTTGAACATTCTCCAGTTAATCATTTTTTAGGGGGTGTATATACAGTAACCAAAGAAGAAACAGCAATGCTGATGAGATATGGGTGATGCTGAGTCAATGATCAACATAATTTAACATAGCATTAAAACCTAGGTCCTCTTGGATCCCTTCCCAGGAAAAGGGTGGTAGGCTATAAATTAGATAGATACTTTAGATAGATAGATAGATAGATAGATAGATAGAGAGAGATCGATTGATCAATCAATCAATCGATCGATCGGTCACACTCATAAAAAGAATGTGACTTGTCAAAAAGGATACAGTTATAAATCTTGTAATTGGAATATTTAATTGAGGATTTTCAATAGCAATATGCAAGCCATTCTCCTAGTGTTCTCTCAGTGCTGAAAAAATTAAGTATACTAATTATTAAATATTACAATACATATAATGCCATCCCTTTGAACATATTGCTTTTAGGACAATAACATAACTAACACAAGTACTTTTACCACAACTACATAATATTTTTCTGGAGTAATAACAAGTGTTTTTATTTGCTTTTTTAAAAAAACCACTATCTTTTGGGGAATATGAAGTCATGTTTGTATTTTCAAAAGAAGCTTGTTAGTAATTAGGAATGTAATAGGTTACCTTTTAAAGAATAAGTGATGACTGTTTTAAAAGGTCATATTAAAAAACTCTATCTTAATATACCACAAACTATTAATTGCTGTACATCCTTTGTAAAGAGTATGCATTAATCTGTTCTCATTTGCTATGATGTTATATAACAAAAAGGTGGAAATCCTGTGTGTGCTAACCAAAGGAATATCAGAGGAATTGCACCGTGTTGCATCATGTTACGTTTCATCATCCTGTGTCAGCCCAGACCAGTGAGGTGTAGCAATGCACAGCACACCAGAACGGAAAAGCGGCCTCTCTTTTGTAACAGACAGGCTGTACTCAGTTGAGACTTTTCAATACACAGCAGATGAAAAGGGCCTTGTGATGAGAAGAGATTCTGGATGGCTGACCACACAAATTGCTATTCTGGCACATTATGAGCTTTGAGCTACTTGCAATATATCTAACCTGGCACTTTTAAAAAACTGATTTGAGTGCATTGAAAAGCTTTAGCAAAAGTAAAATATAATTTTTCCTTATTTCGGGTTCTATCAATGGCAATGCAAAGCATACTTCTCTGGAAACCAAGTAAATTAAAATCAAGAAGATTTACTTCCAAGAATTAGGGTCAGATAACGATAAACCCAATCTTTTTAAAGGATAGATTACATATAATGACATTGTCATCATGCACAAGTGATATGCTGCTGGCTGAACACTACAGGCATAGTTTCAAACTACTGAACATGATGCTCTTGCCTGGTTTAGGCATGCAGACAAATTCTCAGAACATTACAAGCATAGAACACTAATTAAAATAAACTGGGTCAAAAACGTATTCACTTGATTAGCCTAGTTTTTTAAAATGATGAAAGCCAATTTTCTACCATGTTGTATGATATAGTTATGATGCAAAAGTGATTTTAAATGTTATGCTTATCTTGTGTAGTATTTATATTACCCCATGTATTCTCTTTTAGTGACTTTCAAGAAATATGAATGAGGTGAGTTACTTTAAATAACTGCAGTTTTGACTACAGTTAATACCTTGAAGGGCATTGAAGTAAGCAGTAACAAATTACATCTAACAGTAGTTTTCTAGGGCCCGTCCAGGCAACACCTTTATTATGGGAACTCCCGCAATAAAGGAGGGGCTGTCCAGACAACGTTCTGGACAGTCCCAAATTAATTTGCTACAAACCAGAAAAACCCTTGTTCTTGTGAGTATCTCTGTTGATCCTAGAAAACTATTTCTTGATTTAAGGCATTGGCTGATATCTGAAAAAGGATGGGCCAAAGATGTCACTGCCTTGGTCCTTTCATTATTGGCTGCTACTTCCCGGCGGATGTCAGGTGGTGCAATACCAGATAAACAATATATTTTCTCCAGTGGTGTAGGGCATAGACATCTTGTGATAATGCAGCATGTCTCATTAAGAGCCACATCTACTTTGTTAGGGTGGTAAGATGTGTTCCGCACTGAGCATGCATACTCATCAGCAGAGTAGCAAAGAGCAATGGCAGATGTCTTCACTGTGCCTGGTTGTGATCACCAGGTCATGCCAGTCAGCTTTCTTATGATGTTGTTTCTAATTCCCACTTTTTGCTTGATATTCAAGCAATGCTTCTTGCAGGTCAAAGCACGGTCCAGAGTAACTCCCAGGTATTTTGGTGTGCAGCAATGCTCCAGTGGGATTCCTTCCCAGGTAATCCCCAGAGCTCAAGATGCTTGTCTGTTCTTAAGATGGAAAGCACACGTCTATATTTTAGATGGATTAAGAATCGGCGAGTTTCCCCTGTAATAGGCAGTATGGGCACCTAGAGCTTCGGTGAGCTTCTGTTCAACAATATATGTTCAGGTAGCAACCATATATATCTCTTCATCCTGAGGCAGTGAAAACATGCAATTTTCTCTGATACTAAACTGGTTAATAAAATAACTTCACTGTTAGAACTTCTAACAGGTTCAGATTAAAAGACATCTCGCAATTTTCTCCCACAATTGTGAATGTATCAACATCACAACTTATAGGGAGGAGGGAGCAAGCTTGTTTTCTGCTGCCCTGGAGACAAGGATGTGTAGCAATGGCTTCAAATTACATGAAAGGAGATTCCACCTGAACATTAGGAAGAACTTCCTAACTGTGAGAGCCATTCAGCAGTGGTACTCTCTGCCCCAGAGTGTGGTAGAGGCTCCTTCTATGGAGGCTTTTAAACAGAGGTTATCGGGGGCACTTTGAATGCAATTTTCCTGCTTCTTGGCAGGGAGTTGGAGTGGATGGCCCATGAGGTCTCTTCCAACTCTATGATTCTATGATTCTATTCTATGAGATACTCTCTTAAAATGTTACATTTTTAGAAAAAAACCTATTATAGGCCTAAAAACATTGCACAAAAACAATTTTGCACAGAAACAGTATACTTGTGTTTGGTGACGAACAAAGTACTATTGAAAGCAATGGGGTTTTTTCTGTCAAGCAATTTTTCTTACAAAAACCTCAAAATTCCCAAATCCACAGATTTTAAAATGCAAAAAAGCACTTATGATCTCACTCAGCAAGGAGACAACACTTGAAGATCTGTGTTCTTGTGCGTGAGACTGAAATATCAATGAGTAAGAACGGGTAAGAAGGAAGACACCAAGGGTTCAATATAAAGTCAATGATAATTTTATCTTGCAAGTTTGTTCTCCAAAATAAAGGCAGTATTCTGCATTCGTCGTTGTGAAACCGACAAGTATTTCAAAATTAATGGTCTGTATTAGACAAAATATTTAAAGCAAAAGATGAGTCTAGAGAAACCACGGAGTACACTAATCTCAAGTAAATCCACCATATATCTATCAAATAAAGGCGTGGTTCTCAAAGGGTCGACAATCAAGGTCCCAGTTGTTTCGCCAATCCTGGCTCATCAGGACCCCAGACTCAATTGCTGTATATAAGTTTCACAGGTCCGATTTCAGCTCAATATTCTTAAGCATTTAATGTGGGCGCAGCCACGGCGCGATGTAACCGAACGGTTCGGTTACATCGCGTCGGTGGCTGCGCCCACATTAAATGCTTAAGAATATTGAGCTGAAATCTGGACCTGTGAAACTTATATACAGCAATTGAGTCTGGGGTCCTGATGAAGCCAAGATTGGCGAAACAACTGGGACCTTGATTGTCGACCCTTTTGAGAACCACGCCTTTATTTGATAGTGGATTTACTTGAGATTAGTGTACTCCGTGGTTTCTCTAGACTCATCTTTTGCTTTAAATATTTTGTCTAATACAGACCATTAATTTTGAAATACTTGTCGGTTTCACAACGACTAATGCAGAATACTGCCTTTATTTTGGAGAACAAACTTACAAGATAAAAATTATCATTGACTTTATATTGAACCCTTGGTGTCTTCCTTCTTACCCGTTTTACTCCGTGAGACTGAAATAAGCAAAGATTTATATTCCTAATACCTGCCCTATGTTGTGACATCAGAAATACAGTAGCAGATAAGAGAGTTACAGATAGACATCTAAAATTAGGCTTGAACTTGAATGACACTACAATGGAATAAGCTGGTGAGAGAAAGAAGAGAAATTGAACATACTCAGAGGGCTTTTTCCTTCCTCATAAGACATGGTAGTTTGGAGAACACAGTGCTTATTTACTTCCATTATGAAGTCACATATGTGATTTTACTAGCCCTCTCCTTCTAACAAATACATTTTCATTTTTGCCAAAGGTTCTGCAAACAAGTAAGTGCAATCTTACTCCTGTCAAAATTATATCTTTATGGATAACAGTTCGCCATAATGCACAGATGTTCACAGATTTAAGAAAAAGTAATAGGGAAAATAAAATATGCTTTAAAGCAATTGCTTCGCTACAATTAAGCTTGTATATGCAAAAGCCCCCAACAAAAATGGATAAGCATGCCAATTTCCCCGCGGCCCCTGCCTAGGGTGAAGTCACTTAATGAGCAGGTTGTAAGTAGCCCCTCAAGGAATTATTATTTCAGGAGCAGTTAAACTCATTTTTCCTGATTAGCACCAAGGTGAAAAGCAGCTGCGGGGATATTCTAGTTTCATGCTATCTTTACATTCTCAGAAATAATTTCCCTGGATTAATCACATTTAATGCATTAATCTATTTACTAACTTCTTCATATAGGATCCCTGGAAAGGATGGAAAAATTATCATAGAACCATAAAGTGGAAGAGACCAAAAGGGCCAACCCGTTCCAACCCTCTACTATACAGAAAGACACCACAATAGCACTCTCAAAGTTGGCCATCCAGACTCTGCTTGAAAGCTTCACAGAAGGAGACTCCATCACAATCTGAGGCAACAGGTTTAATTACTGAAAAACTTCTACGATCACAAAGTTCTTCCTAATGTTTAGGTGAAATATCTTTTCCTGCAATTTTAACCAGTTGCTCTGAACCTAATCTCCAGAGTAACAGAAAACAAGTTTTTCCCCTCCTCAATGTAGCATGCTATCAAATATTTAAATATAGCCATAATGTCCCCACTCAACCTTCTTTTTTGTGGGCTAAACATATCCAGTTCCCTAAGTCACTCTTCCTAGGGATGGCCTTCCAAATCTTTGATCATTTTGGTTTCCCGTGTCTGGACACATTCTAGTGAAAAAATGTTCTCCTCCTTTATATGCATTAGCTTCAAGTTTGAGGTCAAGTGCCCCCCACCCATGATTTTTCTTTTACAGTGATGGCCTTTCAACAATAATTTTAAGTCCCACAATGCTATTATTAACTGCTGTCTTGTAGAAATATTAAAACACAGGTTCTCACTTACCTTACATAATCACATATTAGTCTAGAAATTTTGCTAACCTAAAAAACCTGGGTCAACTTATCTATGGGTCAAAGTGAATAGTGTACATTGACTCTTATATTTTAAAAAAGAAAAAATCCCAGGGCCTTTTCAGACAGGTTGTCGTCCCAGGAGCATCAATGTAGCATGCTATCAATGTTCCTGAGCGCCTGTCCACACCCACCCCTAGCAGAACATCTGCAGACCCTACCCCCCCTCCTCCAAAACCCCCAAATCCCTTTGAAAGTAAAGAAAACTTACCTGGCCAATATTACAGTGTTTCTGGAGCTCTCCTGGCATTTCCAGAAAATTGTGGGAATGGTGCCTGGACTGCAGTCCAGGCACTGGAAGTAGTGGGTTTATCCCACGCCTTGCAAGAAGGTGCAGAATAAATTCACTAATTAATTTGCCAAAAACCAGGGTTTGTAGTGAATTAATTGTGGGCTGGCCAGAATGTCATCCAGACAGCCCTGTTTTTATTGTGTAGGATACAATCTCTGTGTATAATGATAAAAGGCAAGAGTTTAGCATATCTCCATAGATGCGGCCAGCTGCCCTGGCTGCCGGTACCATTCAGGAAGGCCAGAAGTGGTGCCATAGAGGGAGTTAGTACTACAAGTACTCACCCTCTCTACCCTCTTCACTATGGTGCTACTTCTCACCTTTCTGAATGCTTCGATAGGGAAATGACAACAGTGAATGGGGACAGCTTAGACCCTATAATGGCAGTGCTGCCATCCCTTCTCCACAGAATAGCCTACGGGTTATGTCAAAATCCATAACTTTGGTCCCCAGACCTGCCCTCAATGTATACATGGTCGACCTGCACATGAACATATATGGTAACTGTAAATGACAGTTCATAACAATGATCCCAGAAAGGCAAGAGTCCCAGTGGCACTCTTAAGGGTCTAGGACTCTGGCAATTAACCACTGTTGGTCAGCACTAATACAGACTTTGACTCTGCATATGTCCTCTAACATTTCAGTGCATTGCCTGCCTTACTTTGCAATCCTATGTTTGTTTAACAAAAAGCAAGCCCCTTATTCTTCAAGGGTGCTACTTTCTAGCAGATGTGAAAGAATTGTAATATTATTGCTATACAAAATCTTCTTGGGGCTTACGCCAGTATATCTATTTTCTTGGGTATGATGCAAAGAGGTATCAAGTACCAGATTAAAATAGCTGCCTTGAATCCCATTTTGGTAAAAACATGGGATATAAATAAATAAATAAATACCTTCTTATATATTGTGCTTTCCTTCAGCTGCATAATGGCAACTAAATATGAGTAAAGTTCAGTGCCAGCACCACCATACCCTGTCTATCACAATTGCACAGATGCAGGAAAAAGGAACACTTTACAATATCCAATAGAATATTAACTTTCTTTAACTTCTAGAGCAATCACATTATAATTTAATAGAAATCTATAAATGATATTGTCATGACATTGCAGCATGAATTCAGAATATGAAATCATATCACATACACACCTCTCAAAGCTCCACACTATTTTAACATGAAAAATACCATATTTCTTTAATTCCAAGACACACTTTTCTCCATATAAACATTCTCTACGAACAGGTGCATCTTTGAAATACAAATGCTTTTATACATATAAATAAAGCTTCTTTTCTGTTGGCGATACTAAAATTAGTGTGCATCTTACAATTGGTGGTCTTAGAACTGAAGAAATAAAGATATGCTGTATTTTGAAAATTCTGGATTGTTTTATTGTCATAAGATTTCCTCTGTGTTAGCACAGAAGTAAGAAAGCTAATTTATTTAACAGGCTGACCTCAGTAAGCTCTTTTATCTGGAGCAGTTTCATAAGAGACATCATTACACACATAACCAGCTCACAGTTTGCAATGCTACAGCTAAATAGAACAACAGGAAGCCAAATCATATAATGAATCTATGCTCACGGCCTTCATACAAGCACTAAGAAGTGATTTTCTTCAATTATTGGCTTTTATGGTGGCACAGAAGATTTGCTACCCAATCAGGATAAAGAGATAGGCACATAAAATGTATGTAGAAACTTAGGACCACTTAATTAATTAATTGATTTTGATCTGTAGCCAGGTTGCTTGGTGTGCTACATGCTGAATGAGGTGCAACCTCACCTTCCCTCCAACATGTCAAAAGCAAGCCACACCTGACTGCACAAGAAAGTTAGTCGATCTAGCTTGTTCTTAGCCTGTCTATTTTCAAAAAGCCTGCACATGTTGATTCTGTGCTCAAACATTAGGTCTAAAAGGAGAAAGCCAATTCCAATCCAGTCTCAAAAGATGTCTCGCTTCCTACATCCAAGTTTGTTGTTCCTTCACTGCCTTCCACCACCTAGGTGCCTGATTTTTCCCATCTATTATCCACCTGCTCAATTGCTCACTTCCTTCCTTTGCAAGGCAGACAGAAAGGCAGCAAGCAATTAAACAGCTGGAGACAAGAAGGAAACCCAGTTCTTTTTTTCCCTTTCTCTGCCTGCCTGTTTGCCAAGCAGCAAGAAAGGCAGTGAGCAGTTGGGTGGTCAGGGAATGGAAGGGGCCGATGCTTCCTTCATACCTTTATCTCCCCACCAACTTCCTCCCTTCCTCTTTGCTTACTAGTTTGCCTCATTCTCTCTTTTCCCCATGGCTGGGGTGCACCTGTAAGTGCCAGGTGGAGTAACTGTAAGGACGGAGACAGGGAAGGCAGCTTGGGCAAGGAGTGGAACTGTGCTGCCCTTCACTGTCTCCCACAGCACCTGTTAACAGGCATGCAGAGATTGCTGCCTCAGCCTCACGCATCCCAGTTGGTGGTAATGTTTCCATTACCAGGGCAAAACACACATATGTGGCACTCAGCAACAGGAGGAGGTGGAGAAATGGGCCCACATATGCCAGAAAATGGCAGGGCAGCTGAGGTAGCAGCAGCACATAGGACAGTTTTTCTCCTCTTCCTCCTCTGATGCTGCATGCCACATATCTTTTTATTTTGCCCAAGCAATGCTGATCGCATTACTAGCTGGACTGTACAAGGTTGAGGTGGCAGCTCCAATGGAGTGGCTGCAAGCCCTCTCTTGGAGTTCACTTTCAGCTGGTGCCACCATTTTCCTGCAGAAGGAGGGAGAAAATGATGTGGGAGAAGGCGATGGAAAGGTGCCACTTCAACCATAGTGCAGTGGTAGCATCAGCTGGACAGGGTGTTTCCCTTTAAATAAAAGTCCCTTGTGGAGCAACCCTGGTCCTTGTGGCCCAGTTATAAGGGGAGGGCAGGTAGGGGAATGGACTCAGTATCACAGTGTGCCCCTGATTATTGGAGAAATAGAAGACAGATCAGCAAACAGAGAGAGATAAAGAGAGTGAGTCAGCAGATGGAGAAAAAGGCTGGAGGGTAAGGGAATATCCTGGGGACTACAACAGTGGCACACCATCTCACTGTCCTCGGGAGAATCCTGGAGATATTTGTGTTTTTTTATATTTCCATGGATTGAATCCACAACTCTAATATGTACAAAAATAAAGGGCTGATTGTAGATCCAGGATTGTCCTTACCTCTGAAGAGGTAATGGACATTTCAGATGGCTTTGTACAACACATCTGTGTTTGCATTTAACATTTATAGAAGAAAGGAGAGATAGATCAACACTGTGGCCTGCCTAATTGGACTCTCATAGGTATGTCATTATGGGGACCGACACATCATGAGCAATGCCAGTACTTCAAAATTTCCCAATTAACTACTAATGGGTTGAGGTAGCCTGAGTGTAATGAAAATGGCCAGTATAATAAAAAAAGTTAATTAGGTGAGTCTTGATACTTGCAAATCAACCCCTCATTTTCTGCTAAAAATTAATTAATCCGACTTTGAATTCTTTGAAGACAAATGGGACACAACATGTGAGAGCATAATGATGACAATGAGAGCTTTGATCTTAAGCCTCCTAGCATGGGGCCAAAAGGTACAACAATGATCAAATTGTAGCCTTAGTAGAAACTGTTAATCTTTTTCACCTCATATTGAAAAATGTCCAAATAAAAAATAAAATTACTTGTAAGATAAACAGTAATGAGAAACAGTTTCTAGTACTGTCTTTAATAATACATATAATTCAGGCTTATGCCCATATGATTTGGGAAATGTCTCAATTTTGCATGTACCACAGAATTCCTCATCTGAGGTTTCTTCTGGCTGGGGATCACAGGGTATTTACAGAATTTGGAAAGATTTTAAACATATTTGTAAAGTAAAACAGAAGAAAAAGATGAGGTGCTACATAGGGTATGAATGTACAAACCTGATGTACAAAATGTACATATGTCCTCAAAAACATATTTACTTGAAGTCAACATCTGTATACTTCATGTTCACATTTAGCTACAAGATCATTCTAATCACTAAACAGTGTATAATGAATATCCAGCGTTGTAACTTTGGAGTATCAGACTTTTTGAAACAGTGAAAACAGGTAGGATCTAACCACATTGATCATCAGATTAAATTCTACATTTCAGAGATGTAATTTAAAAGTGCATGTGCATCTACAAATGCCAAAGATTTATCTAATACCAAATTAATATGCTTTAAAACATACTGGGCTAAGGTGCTCTCCCTGGTCACCACAGACACAATCTGTTTTAAGTTTGCATAGGACTACAGCTGTTAATTACCTTCAAACAAATATGCAGGGAACTGGAAATGTATTTCTCCCTCCTAAAACTAGGACAAGTTTTCATTTGCAGCGTCTCCAGAAACAATTATTATTTTTGAAGCAAACATGTTCATCTATCTCTCTTCTCACACAGGTAAAACTTGGCAGCTCTAAAAACTCCTACTAGATAGCTGCCAAATTATTAATGTTAATTCTTTGTCTAAAACCCCATTCTGAAAGTCACTATTTTAAGTGTAATTTTCTTTTACTTTAAATCACATAATCTGTGCTGCCTTTCTTTTCTTCACTTCTATGGGGAACTGCCAGATCTTATCAAGATAAAGGTAGCAAAATGTTCTTAGCAGTCTGGGAAAAAAGGAGTGGAAGAAACCTAAACAGAATCAATGTCAGGAAGGGAGAGCAATTAGAAAAATAAAATCCAACTACAGTATAGAAATTTCATTAGCAATTATCACTTCACAAAGTAGGCATGCACTATTCAAATTGCTGCCTGAAATATTCCACCCACATTGATTAACCAAGTGATATCTTTAAGGTTTTCTTGGAGCAAATTGTTGTTTATATTTCTTGTCTTAAAAGGGTTTATAAGATACTATGAGAGAAAACAGATACATATTAGGAATATTAATCATTATATCTGTCGTTTAGAGCTGCATTGAGTAAAATGCTAATAAGACATAAGCACATCCAGATATGAGATTTGATAAAGACTTATATTTCAAGATTATACTATCCATTCTGTGACATTTCAGAAACTAGAATAGAAAATTAAGATAGTATCTTTTTATTAGGTCTGAGGTTTTATTAGGTCTTAGGTGAATGAAGGTTGCATGCTTACTTTTCAAAAATGAAACTTGGTAGTAATATGACCATGCATGGTGGTTTTTCAGAATCCTAAGAATTTAAAGGTTATTAATTAAGTTTATAAATCTAGGGCACACAGCAGTTAGTGAGGAAAGGATAGGAAAGTTACTTTTAGAGAGTCAAAGTTCCTATACTATATAAACAAACTTATCCCATAGTCAGAAGGGAAGTGGGAGGAGGAAGTGGTGGAAAGTGTCTTTAACAGTGGGGGTGCAACCTACCCTGGCAAGATCAAACTTCAGGGATGGCCAGCCATCCCACGACGTTTCACTAAATCCCAGGGCAATCAGGAGTTAGTGAGGAAAGGGACTTTCTCTCTGTCTTTTAGAGAGTGGTGGAGTTCCATGTGCAGCCACTGGAAATGGCTGTGCCATGGGAAGAAGGGACTCTTATGCCAGCAGGAGATGGTGGAAAGAGTCTTTAACAGTGGGGGTGCAACCTAATGGGGCAAGATCAAAGTTCTGGGATGGCACCATCCCCTGCCTCCCCCAAACTGGCATTTTTAGACTTTACTTCCCACATGAATCAGGTACCTTAAGAATACCTGACTCATGAAAATGGACTTTTCCCTCTGTCTTCTCATGCTGACATGGTGGATTTCCATGTGCAGCCACTGGAAATGGCTGTGTGCCATGGGAATACCTCCAGGGGACTCATTATGCCAGCAGGAGATGATGGAGAGAAAACAGGTAAAATTTAATGTGGGATAAGGTCCAAAGTATCTGTACTGTACACCATCTCCTGCCTCCCCCAAACTGGCATTTTTAGACTTTACTGCTAACATGAAATGAAGGTACTTCTAAGAATAGTTAAACACAGTTCAATTGAACAACATTTAAATCTCTTGATCCCTACTGGAAACTGCTGGCAAACTTATATGATGCACCACATATTGCTGGCCTTCAGTAGTCCACAACCTGTGGACCTCCAGGCATTGTTGGGCAACAATATCCAACAGGCATGGTACTGCCCTGATAAATTCATGAATATTCTGTGGCTCCTCCACAATGACATGAAGGCAAAGGTCTTGGACAACAATGGCTCCCAAAGTGACCCATTTAAAATGGAATCAGGTGTCAAACAGGGATGTGTTATTGTCCCAACTTTCATCTTCATCGCTATGATACTGTACCTTGTTGATAGGAAGCTACCCACCGCATTGAAATCATCTATCAGACAGATGACAAGCTATTTTGCTTCAGCAGACTGAAGCAAAAACCAAGGTCACAACAACATCTGTTATAGAACACCCATATAGTCTGTACTCATTCCAAAGAAGACATACAAGCCACTCAATCAATCAAAACTTTATTACGGTCACTGACCAGCACAAAGCGGGCACAAGCGCCCTAAGAGGGGAAAGACAACTCCCCAGCAAACAGCCATTCAAAATTAGACTAGAAATCAGTACAAAATATACTCTAAAAGACAGGACACTGCAACAGGCATGGAACCAAAGGGGGAGGGGAGTGGTTGATGAGAGAGTTAGAAAGCACTGGTGGGGGGCACTAAAGGGTTAGGAATTTACTGCGAATTTAGTAGCATTTCAGCTGTAACATGTTGCTCTAACCGCATTCCCAGCAGGGTGTTGCCTAACGGAATCAGTCATCAACCATCTGATTTTAAGAGCAGCAGCACAGAACTTAGCAACATTGTAAGTTATTGTAGTGTTAGAGTCCGAAAGCAGCAGGGTGGAATAATATTTTTCATTGCGCTACAAGCCACTCTTAACATCTTTGTAGAAGCATACGAAAAGCTTGGCTTCTCACTGAACGTCGAGAAAACCAAAGTGCTCTTTCCGCAGGCATCAGAAATGCCAGAAATAAAGCTTAATGGTGTAACACTAGAAAATGTTGACCATTTCCACTATCTTGGCAGCTACCTCTCCACAAAATTCGACATTTACACTGAAATACAACACCGCCTGAGATCTGCGAGTGCAGCATTTTTCTGAATGAAGTAGAGAGTGATTCAGGATCAGGATATTCATAGGGAGGCCAAGATGCTTGTTTATAACATTATTGTCCCCCCAACCCTGTTAATGTACATGTGTGATCGTTGAGATATTTCTCTCAAACTGTCCCATTTTAAGAAAAAACCCTGCAGAAAAAAGAAATTTGGCCTAAGTTGCTAAAGATAGTGTGTTTTAAAATAAAGCAAACTGTAAGCTCTTGGAGAATGGGAGTGATGCATGCATATTAAGTAATCCATAGTCTTATGTTATATGCATTTGATCCCTATTTATCATTACTTTTTTTTTTACTTTTGGGGAGACTACATGTCACACTTGCTGCATTTCCTTCAGTAATGATTACTACTATATTGATTTTAGATTCCCAACATACTTATGATGTCTTTGTTTTGTTGATCACATGTTGTATATTTTTTATTCACTGTTTAAATTTGGGTACTGGGAATTTTCTGATATATTAGAAATTTGTCTTTGCATTTTAACCCTTCCCAATTGCACTCCTGGCTATAGCTGTAATGTATTTTCACTACTGCCTTGAACAGTCCTCAAAACTCATTATAAAGAACAAGCACACAACATGATAAAAAGAGAATTTTTTTTGAAATCTCAAGTTATCAGTTTATGAGTAATTGGGACCTACTGCTTTGAAATTTGGTATATGTCATTCTTAATGTAATCAGTGTTCTAATTATCCCAGATTATGAATCCAAATTTCTGTACCCTATGGTCTGATAAGTGTTTCTTCTATGCCATATTCAATATAGGTATACCTTGGTCTGTTTCTGAGCATTACTTCTTTAACAGAAACTTTGGTGCCAGAGGAGAAATAACATTGAAATGACAGGAATGGGTTCTTACAGCACAAAAAAGAAAAGCAGTTCTACAAGCTTTTGCCAATTTTATATTTAAGAACTAACAATATGCATGGGTGAAATGAGTAGTATGTTCAAACATGTTTTCCCTGAGTAAAAAAAACCTTCCCAAGATCATTTGAAAGCTTCTTACAAAATGCATCTAGCACAAATATTTTCTTTAACCAGCCTAATTATTTCTGCTTTGGTGACCAGACTTACAGATCTATGACCACTTTTTAACATATTGAGGGAGCTGGTAAGACAAACTTTTTTCTCTCTCCACTTTGTGCATTTCACGCTTGCTTAGATTCTGGAAGGAGCTGCTGTTTACATAGCCTGTTATAGACAGGCACACAACGTCATTGCATTTTTACTGCAGATATATTGCTCTAAACTGACACTAAAAATCTGCAATTTTCCAGCCCTCCTTCACCATTCCTCCAGTGTTGATACTTCCAAAAACCTTACAGCTAGAAAGCAGATGAAGAAAAGGGGTGCAAAGGTAAACATACATAGTAATTCTTAGTAGTAGACTTTACAAGTCTATGGTGTATTACGTTTCATTTCATTGTACAATGCTTGCATGATTCTGATCTGAATTGTAGTATTTTTCATGGACAGCATCATGAGGAATTATAACTCAATTTTGGGAGTTGAGAAATGAAGGTCAAGTTTTATACAGTAGGAGCAATGTAGCATTGTGACAGAAAGATTTATTATTTCCATTTAAAGCACTGATAAAATGCCAAGATTTATTTATGGAAATTACCATGGCCATTATGGGTCATGTTTTCACAGTATATTTCCAATAGCATTAAGTTAATTTGTCTTTTGGTTTTCATGGGAGCATGCAGATATTATTTTCCTACTTTTTCTTATTATTTTGCTCTAATGAATATGGAACATAAATTCAGGTAGACAATCTATAATTAGCAGCTCAAATTAGCAGCTAACACGTCATTATGTAACTATGTTTTGGTGTCAACTAACAACTCCATCAATAATTTATTAGTGTTATACTTGGTTAACTATATGTTACAGTGAAATCTTGGAACAGCAAGAAAATATTAGAGTCCTAACAAATTATGTTATACTTTACTGAAACAAAATCCAAAGTGAACCACTTAAGACTCTTTCATATGTCCTGGTTTTAAACACTCTCTCAGCATAGTTAAACTGAGATCCTTCAAGTAAAAAGAACCCATTTGTAATTTTAATCTGAACTTCAATGAATATCATGCCATTACAAAAATGGCAGATTGCACCTGTTGTGGGTAGAAGTCAATGTTTGTCTATTTGTGTGTTTTGTGTTAAGACATACAAAAATGCTTGGCTGAGAGCATCTCCATGTTACTCCATGGTGCATGAAAATGTATTTGGAAGAGATGGAAGAAACAGAACTTTAAAACAAACTTTTTAGAAAAAGAACAACAACATGGATAAATTAGATCTTGCAACAAGGATAGCCTACCCTGTACTATTTAGGGCACGATGGGAGAAAAAACGGCAGCCACATCTTTATGAGTCAGAAGAATAAAATTGTTCCTACAATTTCAAAAGACACCATGATCATGAGTGTAAATGTAATAAAGAGGAAGAGGAACATCCCCAACTGCCTGAATAGGAGCCCTTTGGGCATTGTTGTCTCATGTGAGTATGTGGGTGTAACATTCAGACATCGATGACTAAACCTACTTTTCTAAGATGTGGGGTGCTGCCACATGGGTGGTAATATGTTGCTGAAGACACCAGTGCCATGGGTTTAATGTCAGAATTGGCAATGCATGGGGCCAAGCCCCCTCTCCTTGTTTGTACAGCACACCACTACCATATTGTTCAAAGCCAGTAAGAGGTGTAAAGCTTTGTATATTCTGGACACATCTTGAAGCTCCAAGGTGTTTATGTGGAACCACATCGGTTCCATGGACTGTGTACTCTGAACTTACTACAGTGTCCTCTCCACTTTTCCAATAAGACATTCATCATGATCATGTTTAAAGGATGTGTAAGACTCATAAGACTGTTGAGGGTCCAAAAGAAATAATGTAAAATTGTAATAAGTCCCAGTGGACTGCAAATCTGAGGAATGTGAGTGATGCAAGTGAAAGTATTGATCCCACAGATCAACCAACTGACAAATAGGACCAAATTCTGCTCATGTCACGTTTTCTATAAGCAGTCCAAAATAGGAAAATAAGACATGAATATCATAAATTGATGACATCAGTGCAGGAGAAACCTGATAGTTTTGTGCTAGAACAATGCATGACTAATAATAATATTCACGGAGCAATGCTATTTCCTAGTATAAAACTATTTTCTGAATGAAATAAAAGCTAATAGTTAAAAAGAAAGAAAAAGTAGACTGCTTAAGACAAGAACCTTATTTCTAGATTGCCTCATGTACAATTAAAAGCTACCTATGCTAACACCTGCACACTATGCTATTCTTCAAGTGGAAAGGACACAGTAAATGGAATAGTTTCCCCAGGCAAGGGGCATGGGAGATTATTTTATATAAGAAAGAACAATACTCATTTCTTATTGAAGGTACTTAGTATTAAATCAGATTCCCTAACAAGAATCGGGGATACTATAATATAATTCACTTTTCATATTAAAATCCTGTAGGAATCAAAGGGGTCCATTGATGTTTCTGGGTAATGGAGATGTTATGGAAGGCCGAATGAAATGAGATCAACTATTTTTTTTAAAAAACTGAACACTATCAATATGAACATTTGGGAGAGGGAAGAGCAAAAAAAAGAAGAATGTTACTGCTTTTCTTCATCCATTAATACCCCACTGTTCTTAGATACATAAAGTTCAATATACACTGAAGAATGGCACATACTCCTAAAGAAGTTGCCAAATTAACAATGGGAGAAGAATGTGAGTGGTGCAGGATGAAATAGAAATCAATGAAATAAGAAAATGAATATTTGCTACTGAGCTTTCAACAACAATTGAATTAAAGAATTTAGTGGAATTGGATGTTTGGTCTTCAAAGCATTGAGATTGACATTAAAGCCATTGATACTAGGGTTAGAATATAAATATGTCATATGGGATGTTTCAAAATTATCGTAATATCAAAGCAGGCTGGCAAAATGTTAAAATTATATAAGAAGTTACATACGGTTTAATGAGTTATCAAATTATCTAGTCTTACTAACTATTTTGAACCAGAAACAAATATAAAAATAACTACACAAATGGAGAACATCTCATTAGGCCTTATATTAAAGAGTCGCCATCTTGCAAATGATTGAAGCTGGGGACTTTGTGCGCTGGGAGAGACAACTAGCGTTAATTGTTTGAAAGTCTATAGTAAGATTTTCAATCAAGGTGGGTTTGTGGTTACAAATATATCATGATTTCATATCGGGCTCATCTGTTTGAAATACACTGTACAATTATTTAAATGATAGATAAAAGGAAGAGCAATAGCTTACTCCCGATATATGCTCTACATCAGGTCTGTCCAACAGGCGGCCCTGGGGCCGTACACGGCCCCCGAGCCCCTTCCCTCCGGCCCCCTAACTTGTTTTAATAAAATACAAATTAAAAATAAATAAATAAATAATTTAGGCAAGCATCGCGAGACTACGCCAGCCACAGACGGGATTTTGAGGGAGGTCGAAATCCCGTCTGTGGCTGCATAGTCTGGCAATAGCTGCTGAAATCTTGGGTCCCGCGGGATTTGCGGCCGGCCTGGGCACGCACTCCTCCCTCGCGGCTGCTTCCAGGCCAGCCCCCATTCCCTCAGAGAGAGGGAGGAGGGGAGTGAGGCAGGGAAAGCCCCTCCTGCCTCCGTCCTCTTCCTGTGAAGGGCCCTCGCTTCC
The DNA here is from genome assembly GCA_030556195.1 of Anolis apletophallus. Classification (NCBI taxonomy): domain Eukaryota; kingdom Metazoa; phylum Chordata; class Lepidosauria; order Squamata; family Anolidae; genus Anolis; species Anolis apletophallus. Next base: position 50,242,776 of record JARBWK010000012.1, on the reverse strand, counting down.
CGCCCCGCGGATGGGAGAGCCGCCGCCAGCCTGAGCAGCCTGAGCTTGGCCTCGGCCCAGCGGGGGGGCTCTTTGGGGTACGGAAGGCGGCGTCAATCCTTCCCTCCTCCATGCCTCCTCCCCCCTTGTTGTGCTGCCTTCCCCCGCGTGCAGGGCGCAACGTGGCTTCCTTTGTGCCTGCCCCCGCAGCTTGTTTTCCCTTCAGGGAGGGAGGGATCTCTTTGGGCCTCCTCCACCCGCCTCTGGGAAAGGAGGCCCCATCAAGCCCTGCGACGGCATTGAGGTGTTTGTTTTTTTGGTGTGTCCCAATTTGAGTGTGGACTCAAATAGCTCAAAGGTATTAGGAAACATTCCCCCAAATCCACCAGTGTTCCCATTTGGGTATATTGAGTATTCATGCCAAGTTTGGTCCAGATCCAGCATTATTTGAGTCCACAGTGCTTTCTGGATGGAGGTGAACTACAACTCCATAACTCAAGGTCAATTGTAAGTAAATTGGAGCTGCAGAGGGGGCGGAGCCGGGGAGGGGGTGGAGCCGGGGGATGGGTGGAGCTGGGGCAGAGCCGGGGGCGGAGGCAGACCCTTCGGCCCCCCAGGTGATCAGTGACCGGAATTCCGGCCCTTGGGCCCGTAGAAGTTGGACAGCCCTGCTCTATAGTACGGAATGTATAAATTGTTACAAAGTAGAAGAATTTGTGTAGTGAGTGGCTGACCAGATGGGAACCCTTTTTTGTTCATTCCTAATATCCTGACTTGGATAACAACCAAATAAATTCCTATTTTACCGAAATGCTAGGAGAGCACCATTTTCCTGGTAGTAGGACATAGGTCTCATATATCATTCGTTTCCCTTTTTAAAAATTCTGCCAACATAAACTTTAGTTGCTTTGGCTTTTAGATGTTGATATTTTGAGGTGTGCATATATAAGGGGGAGGGAGAGAAAGAGAGAGATTGAACATTGTGTAAAGATTTGAGCACTGGACTATGATTTTGGATGCTAAGGTCCAATTCCCATTCAGCTATAGCAATCCTTTCCTTTAAAAACATGGTTTTTTCTTCTTTTTCTCAGAACTCTGAATTGTCCCTGGTGGTTTTTCTAGTTACCAGTCCTTAAACAGAAGCTGTCAGGGCAGTAGAAAAGAAAAAGGCCCAAATTAGGAGAAAACAAATGGGTTTGATCTTCTGTGGATAACATATCAAAGCATGGCTTTAATAACTATCTGTGACTATTGCTAATCATTCACCATTTGTTCTCTGTATCAGTACATCCCTGAGGGAATAACCAATGCCAATTCCTTTGAAAAGATCTATTTCCTGAACTAATTGCATATTCATCACATATAGGAAGCCAACATAACCTTGTTTGTCTATCATGTTCTGCAGAGATCATCTGTGCAGCTGAGAAAAAAAATCTACACTAGTTCTGAGGTCCAAAGAAGGGCCAGAGAATTTAAGCGCATCTGGTGGACAAGAAAGCTCAACAAATCCAACACTTCACAGATATCCATGATGCACACAGGCATACTTTAAAGCCACAAATGTCATTTATGGCCCAAGAAATCATGGCATACACCCTCTGTGCTCATCAGATAGAAATAACTTCTAAAGCAGTGTTTTTCAACCTTTTTTGAGCCGTGGCACATTTTTTACATTTACAAAATCATGGGGCACACCACCAACCAAAATGACACAAAATTACACTCTAACACAGAAATACATATAGTTAATATGCTTTTAAATGTATTTATACACTCAGTGTGAAACCCGGGCCTGCTTCGATGATTGAGTTTTCGCTTTGGCTTGGATTTTTTGTGAGACCAGCCAAAGCTGGAAGCTCCACGTCCGTGAATTGGGCAGTGAGCGAACCTGGGAGCATTGGAAGGCTGAAGCAGCCCTGAGTGGGAGCTGGAGCCATGATGAGTCGAGGCTCCTGAAGGCTTCCTCAAAGCAGGTCTGGCCCTGGCATTCAACGGAGCCCTTCCTTTGCCTCAGGGAGGATCTTTGGGGAGGGAAAGAGGGAGAAAGAGCTGCTAGGAGGGGGGGGGGAGAGTGCCAATTTCCCAAGGCACACCTGATTATCGTTCACGGCACACTAGTGTTGAGAAACACTGTTCTAAAGGACAAAAAATCCATTACACTCTATTGGAAAAAGTATTATCATACCCTCCTTATAACCACAGTTCCAACATGTCCAAAGAGGTTCTTTCGCAAATCCTGCAACAACAAATAAGGGATGGCCTAGCAGCACTGTCTATCTTGGAGGAAGCCAGCAAAGCCATCATCCAACTTTAAAAAAATAACAAACCAAATGAATCTGGTGGGGTCCCTGCTAAAATCTTTAAAGAGGGTGGGCCTAAACTGACACAATTCTTTCACAAGCTCATTGAAAAAGTGTGAGTGATCAAGAACTTCCCAGCAGACTTCAAGGATGCCATTATCATCACTGTTTTCATAAAGGGAGAAAGAACAGACTGGAAATTATCAAGGTATTTCCCTTTAGAAAACTGCTGGGAAAATCTTTGCAAGAACCCTCACAACCCGCCTTTTACCACTTTTAGAAGACATCCTCCCAGGATCACAGAATGGCTTCCACCCTTCCAGAGGAACAGTGGATAATATGATCATAACTGCAGGACAGCTCCAAGAAGAATGCAGTGAAAAAAATCAACCTCTTTACATGACAATCATTGACCTTGAAAAGGCATTTGACACAGTGAATTGCAGTGTTCTCTGGACCATTCTTCTGAAAATCAGATGCCATGATAAATTCATAAACATCCTGCGTCTCCTCCATGATGATATGCTGTCAATAGTCTTTGATAGCATTAGCTCCCAAAGTGACCCATTTACAATGGGATCAGGTGTCAAACAGGGATGTGTGATTGCCCCAACCTTATCTTCCATCTTCATAACTATGATTCTATATCTTGTTGATGGGAAGCTTCCTACCGGTGTGGAATTGGACAGATGTCAAGCTCTCTGTCTTCAGCAGACTGAAAACCAAAAGTAAGGTCACAATAACTTCTGTTATAGAACCCCAATATGCCGATGGCAACATAGTCTGTGTTCATTCAGAGGAAGACCTACAAGTCACTTTAAACACCTTTGCAGAAGCATATGAAAAGTTTGGCCCCTCATTGAACATTGAGAAAACCGAAGTACTCTATCAGCCAGCACCAACCAATCCTACTGCAATGCCAGAAATAAAGCTTAACGGGGTAACACTAAAAAATATTGACCAAGGCCCCTCCACAAAATATGATTTTGAAGTCGAAATACAAAACTGTCTAAGCTCTGTGAACATAGGAGTTTTTCAAATGAAGCATAGAGTGTTTGAGGATCGGGATATTCATAAAGTTCCTAAGATGCTTGTTTATAAAGCTAGTTCCCTTCCAACTCTATTGTATGTCTGTGAAACATGGACCATCTAGAAATGTCACTCTCAAGTTCTGGAATAATTCCATCAGTGTTGCCTCTGAAAAATCCTACAAATCTCTTGGGAAGACAGGTGGACACATGTCAGAGTTCTGGAAGAAGCAAAGACCACCAGCACTGAAGCAATGATTTTCCATCATCAACTATCAACTTTGCTGGCCTGGCCACATTGTCCAAGTGCCTGTTCACCATTTCCCAAAGCACTTACTTTACTCTGAGCTCAGGAATTGAAAATACAATGTCAGTGGACAGCAAAAGAAATTTAAAGATGGTCTGAAAGTAACCTAAAATAATCTGTAATAAACACAGAGAAACATCTGATATCCCTGGTACTCAAGCATTTTAACTGAAAGTTAGCTGCTCCCAATAGCTATTGATTTTGAAGAGGCATGAATCAAAGGGAGAAACATACCAAGGTGAAAGGGAGAAACATACCAAGAGAAAGGCACATCAAGCAAACCCTTGTTGGCAATCTATGTCCCCATTATGAAAGACCGTGCAGATCCAGAATAGGTCTCCACAGTCCCTTAAGGACTCGCCACCAAAACTCTACCCTTGGAAGGCAATCATTTTTGACAACAAGTGAGATAACCTCTGATGATGGTGACAAAAATGTAATAGCTGCTACCTAGAGAAACAGCATTGCTGCCATAATATTTACCTTTACTTCCATCTTGAATGAAAAAATGTACCAAACTTTGAACAAGACTTTGGATAACCTAGCCTAGACACTATCAGAAAGTTCTCTGCCTGTGATTTACTATTTTGTAAGGAAATGAGCAATTTTTTAATAAAAAATAATAAAGCTGCAATGAACAAAGATTGGCAATATCTACATTCTGTAAAATAATTTTAACTGATGTACAACCATGGTTGCCTACATAAAAATTAAATAGATTTTTAGAAGCAATAACATTGACTAATATAAAGAACAATGACAAAAAGGAAGATATTCAGACAAATAAATTACTTATAGGACTTACTATAGAATTTCATTACTTTTTAAATTGAGGAAAAAATAAAAAATAGACAAATCACGATTGAGAATTCTTGAGAAAAAGGGTAGCAATGCATTAAGTACATGCAGTACAATTCCCAGAAAAGGATTTTCTATGCAGCCTTTTGAGTTTTGCCATGAGCATTTTGCCTCCTTCACATATGCTCTACTTCCACTAGTTCAATACTTTTATGATACAGGAAACTCCCAGCATTATTAAAAGAGCTATTTTTCTGTCTCCTTTAGCAATGGTTCAATATATCTGTCTTTCCATACATTTTCCTGTACTGGCGTTCTTTAAAGAGTTTTAATTTGTTTTAATGTGAATTCCTTTTTTGATAGTCCTAATGAGAGTGAAAAGTGGGATAAAATTCCTGAAATAACTAAATAAATACATAAACTTCCTATGCCTGTTCCTTTTAGATGTGAATCCCTCTACTCTCTGAAAAGTCAGATTCGGATTTTGTGAAACAAAGTGAACCTAATGTGAAAACTTCTCCAACCACTTGTCACATGCACTGCCAGAATCGACCAGTCTTGCCATATCTTGATGGTGCCCCTGCAGAAGGAAGAACAATCCCTCTCCCTTCCACACACAGGGGAAGCCTCCTAAATCTGGCTCAACCCATCTTTCCTAATGGAAAGACGTGGAGCCTCCAATTGGCCACTGCCAGCTTTCTGCGGTGGCAGGTTTTTTTTCCAGTTTGGCCCTGGAGCTGCCCCAGAAGTAGTTGTACTGGTGTGATGTGAGCTGTCAAGCTCCATGGCAGAACTTAAAAAACCAGTCACCACTGTCAAAAAGATGCCCGTATGAAGAGGTCCCAAGTTCTATTTTTCCTGAATAGCAGTTGGGTTAGAATTGGGCTCATTGAATGGGCATGAATACCCATGAATGTGAGTGGGGTAGGGCAGAGAGGTAAACCTACACCATCATTAATGCTGGAAAGGGAAAGAAAAAGTAGACCACATTTTAACTTTTAAGAAATTAAAATGTGTAAACGTGTAGCAAGTTTTAACATTGCACTTAAATCTACACTTCAATGACTAAAAGAAACAAGATATGAAATCAATCTAACTTTTGAAGCATTTTTGCATTGTCTTTTTCCTAAGTCTCCTATGATCATTGAGTTTATGCAGCTATTAAAACAAATGCATATGAGATGCTTCTGAGAATTTTTCTCTCTGAAACACTTACCAATGCAGGAAAATACATTTTTTTAAAACAACTTGGTTTCTCCCTCCTAATAGGAAAAGAGGAAAAATCTTCCCGTCTGAAAATAGGAGTTATATCTCCTAAGGTGTTATTCTGAAGAAAAGTAATGTTGTATTAAAAGTTGTTTATTTTTCTCACATAAGATTTTTGTTTGGAAAGTCATTTTAAAAATGCATGCTATTTGAGTCAAATCTATTGTTCAGCACAAAGCTTTACAATAAAATCAACATTATTTACGAGTCCCAATAAATAGTGTTCAATATTGGCATTTTCTTTTGCCTCTAGGCAATTTTTATGTTGTGGTGTCAGCATTGCATAGCATTTCCTAACTGAATAAAAGGAAAACATTTATGCATATCAAAGATGGGTTGAACAGCTCACCATTAATTTAAACAGAGTCCAAGAGGCACCCTGGGATTGAATTTTTTTTTTTAAAGACACTCTTCTGTTTGTCCCGGAATTACCAAAATTTGATGTGGACATTGGCTATAAGTTTTATTAGACTTTTTTGGCAAGCAGTATCCTAAGTACATGTATCCATCCACCCTTAACCACCACCACCACCCTCAGGCTATATGCCTGTTTTGGATTACAGGCTTAAAGCACAAATCTATTCATGTCTGCTCTGAGAAGACTCATTTAGTATATGTCGTAGGTAAGCATATTAGATGTGGAAAAATACTGTAATATTTTCCTCTGTGTCACACAAATCGCATCACATCATACATGTAGGTATGTGTGTATGTATGTATCAAAGGATACATACCTGGACCTCATGGCATAAAGATGCTGTGGGAGGGATACTACTTTAATGGCCTCTATAGACCAGGAGGCTGTGTATGTGATACTAGACATCAGAATACATCACATGGCATGGGTTAGGCAGGGGTGGGCAATTACCGGCCCTCCAGGTGTTTTGGACTTCAACTCCCAGAAATCCTAACAGCTGGTAAACTGGCTAGGATTTCTGGGAGTTGAAGTCCAAAACACCTGGAGGGCCGGTAATTGCCCACCCCTGGGTTAGAGCATGAGCTATTTAAGGCTAAGACATCTGCTCACATGTGTGTGTGTGTACAAGCATACATCATGTGTGTGTATCGTTAAAGCACAATTACAAGTAGGATTGTACACAAACTTTTTCCATCTTGATCATATCAACATGCCTTCCACATACTGTTGTTGAAATCACTGAAACAAGGTAGTCAAAAGATCTGTTGTTGACAATCACTGTTACTTTCCAAAGTAGTAGATAAGAATCATCTCATAGCTAGTTGCAAAAGCAATTTGATACAAGTTTGGGTTGCTGAGGTCCACAATTTATGTGAGTCAGTCTTAGCTTCAGACAGTTTGATCAATTGAGTCAGGAAAACAATTTTTATTTTCCTTCACTTTTTGGGGGGACTTGTCAGACTTTAGACACAAAAGATTGTGCCTTTCAAGAAGTTTGCAGAAATCTATTTTAACAACCGCAACAAAGTCATGCATGAATATATCTGCAAAAAATGGCCATCTTTATAAACATTTTTTTTCAGAAGAAAGCAAGAAAGATTATTAGTAATCCAAATGCACACATGCTTCCATATCAAAGTACATTCCATATTTGTTGGTTAGCAATAGGAAACCACCATGATTACTCAATATTCTGTTCAGATGCAATTCTCATTCCCTTAACCCTGAACATCTCATGGTGTATGCAGGGTTCATTGAAGTAATGCTTGCACATTGTAACAAGCTACAAGTTGCATCACAGAAAATTCAGAAGGACACCAAAATGCTGTCTACCTGTTTCAGGAGGGAGAAACTATATGAATAAATGATCAGTAAGCCATTAGCAATTCAAACAATATTCCAAATGTAAATGCATTTACAAATGTTTTCAGTATTTCTCTACCTAGATAATCAAGAGTAACTTCTAAAATCTGAAAGCATTTGATCAGTTTCATGGCCAGTCCTATATTCCTATATTGCTTGAAGTGGGTTTGAAGACATATTAATTCCAATTTGCCTCATGTTTATCCCCACCCTTTTGCTTTTATTGTCAATGTATTATTGTTCTGACATTAATGTTCAAACTTTAAAAAATCTGAAATACAAATAGAAATTAAAATCAATGCATTCTTTGTATTTATTTACTTGTTTTAGTAAAATAGCTAAGAAAAAACTTTCACCCCATAAGACTTCTGCACTTGAAATACAATTTCGAACACACACACACACACAGTGCATTCCTCTTAATTGCAACAAAAGTGAAACTTCTTATGCCATGGATACATGAATCTTTTCTTTGCAGCTGGCAACCTGATGTCCTTCAGATGTTTTAGACAGTAATTAATATTAACCCAAGCAAGAATTGCCAGTGATTGGAGATTTGTGGACACCAAGTTACCCATTCCTGTCCAAAGAAAGATGAAATATTTCAGTTCCTATGTAGCCAAATTTTATTAGCCAACATCAAGCTTTCCACGCAAGGTGTTTCTGTTTTCAAGAGAGAGGTAGAAGACCTACTGGGAGTGAAGATGGAACTGGATGCATATGGCATATACTTTAATAAAGCCGCCCTGTCTTAGCTTTTTAAGCATCAGGTTTCGGCATTTGTTATTTCCAGCTTACAGTATAATATAAAAGAGTATTTCTGCTCTTTTGCCTCTCACCCTCCAACCAGGACTAAAGAAAATGAAAAGGCATATTTTTTTCTGTATTTCTCAAATCTGGAAGCTTTCCTCAAACTAGAAAATCAGCTTTTATAACTGGCACAGGAAAATCTTAAGATCCAAAATAGATTTAGTCTTGGTCCATAACAAGTTGCCAATACACTTTCATTCTCAGTAGAAAACTTTGTTTTACTATCCACAAAATGTGCATTTCTCCTTTTGCAAGTTGAACTGTACTGTGGTTCAAATGAGATTTACCGTTATATAGTAGGCAGGTTTGTAAGCAGTCTTTTCCTTTCTCTAACATTTATATTGTATGCCATAGATAATAATTTGACACTTTAGTCTTGCACAGAAATTCGATCTGCATTGATCAGTTATAAAGACTAATGTCAAGTCCCCACTCCCCAACCCAAACCTGGACTTTCCAGAGTTTGGGGGTGGGGGGGGGGATGGGGTGGCTACATGTTATCCCGAGTCAAATTGCCAGCCCAAAGCCCCTGAGTTACCCCAAGAACTATTTTTAAAAGTCCCTGGCAGCCATAAAGCCTCTCCTCACATCCTTCTAGCACAATAAAATAATGCCTGAGGACATGGGAGGGGTGAGATGGAAATTTACATGCCATTTTCTCATGCTAGGAGGATGCGAGGAAAGGCTTCATGGCTGCCAGGGACCTTTTAATGCATGTTTTGGGGAGTAAATTGGGGGCTGGGAGAAGGAGGTTGGTGCCTTCTGCACCTTTGGGCTCCAGGAACCCAAAGATGTGGGATGGCTGTGGGAACTCACCCCTGGTGTCATGGAATGAGAACCCGGAAGCTAGTCCCCACAGTCCCAATATCTCATTAGACCCAGGCCTTTCAAGAAGGCCTGGATCTAATAAGGTATTTAATTAATATGGAATAAACCTTGGTCATTTGGACACCTCAGACCTGAGACAGGTACCGTATTTTGGGCTTGTCTGGATGGGCCCTGGAAGTAAAGTGAAATTTCTGAAATTTCTCACAATGCAACTAGTAAAAAGGTGCTATTCCTAAGAATATTATAAGAGTAATTCTTAACAATTAAGCACATGACATTTAGAATACAAATGTAAACAAACAATGATGGCAGATCAACATACCTTGTGGCGTAAACGTATAAAAGACTGGTAAGGTTTGAAATCATAGCCTTCTTTTGCTGGCCACCCTTCTGCACCCAGTAAAATGCATCCAAGGAAAGAAACAATTGTCCACCAGATAGGCATGTTTTCAAGATCTTCTGCCTAAACAAGAAGAAAAAAATAAGTTCCATTAATATCGGCATATAATATTTCAACTCAAATAGTAGAAATATAATTGTCCATGGGATCACTGAAACAATAATAATGTTAGATTGTAGCTGGATCTTATATGGATGTTTCAGATTGAAATACATACCTGTTAATCAACATACAGGATCAGAGAATGACCAGAGAGATATAAACCAATAAAATCATGAAATTTAAAAGGACTTCACTGCAAAGGAAAATACTCTTTTAAAAACACCTGAGGGACTGTAAAGGTAGATAAAAGCATCTAACTGTTTCCATTTATAAATGCATTCTTTTGTGATAGTCTGTCTACATTATTGATGAGGTGAACCGATGAAAAATAGTACATTAGAGTGTGTTCAGCGAGGAGTAGGAAATACAGCACCTTCCAAGCAAAAAGTCTCATTGAGGCTTGGGCAAGGAGTTAATTTATATAACACAGAAAACTATCCACAGAATTCCTGGCAGAAAGGTATCATTCTAAGTAACTGGGTACAGGGACAAAACATAGAGAAGAGAGTGACACCAAAACACACAAAATAATAAAACTCTATAGGATTTCTAGGGGCTTCAGGTTGACTGGATGTCATGTTGCAATTTAAATTTAGGCAATGCAATGATGTTCAATTATTTTTGCCATTTCAAGTAACTGCATTCTGACCAAATATGGAAGTCTTACTGTGTTTCTGTATCTCTTTATGAATTAGACCAAAATGAAAACTTTTGCATAATAGTGCTGGCATGCAATGAAACTACCATACAGTTTGAAAGATTTACTGAGCAATACAAATGTATATGTTTGCTCACTATCCAAATTGGAGCAAGCACTTGGTGTGGCAAATCAGGTTATTTCTGTGTATTGCCGAAGGTTTTCATGGCCAGAATCACTGGGTTGTTGTAGGTTTTCGGGCTGTATGGCAATGTTCTAGAAGCATTCCCTCTTGACATTTCACCTGCATCTGTGGCAAGCATCCTAACAACCTCTGAGGATGCTTACTACAGATGCAGGTGAAACGTCAGGAGGGAATGCTTCTAGAATATGGCCACACAACCTGAAAAACCTACAACAACCCAGGTTATTTCTTTTTGTGGCACATTTAGGTTTACTAGATGGTTTTTGACTGCATGAGGTCCTGTAGGGAAAAAGAAAGAGGGAATCCCAAGTATGCAACCAAATATTTTTTTTAAAGTTTATTGAGTTAAAAAGAATATAGATACATACGTACAATTGACATTGGACAGATAGGGTGTTGGGCAGGGGTGGTATAGGGGGTGGGGGGAATGGGGATATGGGGAGGGAGGGTAGAAAAATCGGGTAACATATAACAGATTAAAAACAAACCATACAAACAGGTTGACTTCACTCAAAGAAATATCCGCTTAGTATTATGTCTTGGAGTCTTTTTCTATATTTTCACTTCTTCATACCCAAAATCCCTTTAAATTAATATTTTCTTTCTTATTAATGTATTCAACAAAAGGCTTCCATACTTTCGAGAAGTGAGCTATTGAGTTTCCTCTCAAAATTTGTGTTAAACGATCCATTTCTGCAATTTCTAATATTTTACATAGAATTTCCTTTTCCTCGGGGATTTCTCTTCTCTTCCAATATCTGGCTGCTACAATTCTGGCTGCCACATTTATGTACCACACAAGCTTCTCCGGTTCTTTTTTCATTTGCTTTGGATCTGTAATATCCAAAAGAAATATTTCTGGCTTTAAATCTAGCTTAATCTGTAAAATCTCATAAATCAAATTTTGAACTTTCTTCCAATATTTAACCATCGCCCCACACGACCACCACTGATGAAAGAAAGTTCCCCTATCTTTCTGGCACTTCCAACATTGGTCCATATTATTCTTGTAGCTTTTAGCAAGTTGGGCCGGTGTTATGTACCATCTATATATAATTTTCATCTGATTTTCCTTTAGAGTGTATGCGTAGTTTTGTTTCCATGTGTATCTCCAGAGCCTCTCCCAACTTTCTTGAGGGATACTGTACCCTATATTGTCCTTCCACTTTTCCATAACTTCCTTAATAGGTTGTTTTTCATGCCTCTTCATCAGTATCAGTTTATATAATTTACTCACTCTTTTCCTTCCTAATTGTAATAAAACTTTCTCGAATGGTGTATAATTTTCTTCCCATCCAAACTTTTAGTCTAAATTATATTTTTTTTCCTAGTTGAATGTATTGGAGCCAGCTCAGTTTAAATTCCCTTAGTTCATCCTGATTCTTCAGATAAAATGTATTTTGATCTTTCTTTAGAAGTTCCTTATATGGACTCCCGGCCAGGCGAAGATGGCGGCAGGACGGGCACTCTAGGGCTCCCTGGGGTGTCGCCTGCTTTTCGGGCTGGAGGGTGATCTACGCCCTCCCTCCTCGCGGACAGAAGCATCCGAGACGAGCGGGAAGCCGGCGGACGGGGTTCGGCGGCTCAGATCTCTCCCTCCCCAAGAGGGAGAGATTGAGAGGGCCCGGACCAACGTCACTGCGGCGAGCGAGCTGGGAAGTGGGTAGCGGGCGGCGACCCGCACTCACTGCCAGCCCAGCCCGGCCTCCCCCCTCCCCCCCACCTTAAGCAGAGGGCAGGAGGCTACAGAAGAGTCGAGGAGGAGGTCGTAAGTACGGGGATCAGCGGCCCGTACGGCACTGGGGAGGCGCTACTGGAGGCGGAAGGGAAGAGTGTGGGCAAACAACGGGGCTTCCAACAGCTGCACAGAACCCCCCCACATTAAGGGGATTGGGGCCCCAAGAAAAGGGCAATAAAAATCCAGCAAACAGGCCATACAGAGGGGCAGCCAACCATTCCTGGCAAAGGAAGAGGGTGAAGGAGGAAAAGAGCTGGTGGGTGCCAAAATGGCGGATGAGCTCTGATAGCCCCAGGAGCAGGGAGGAAGAAGAGCTTTTCGGTGGGAGCGCCATCTTGGAAGGGGAAAAAAGACATACTTTCAAGAGTAAAACAGAGTAAAGCACAACTGACAGCAAAAAGATGGTGGCGCTACATGAATGGGCCCCAGAAGCGGAAGAGAGGAAGAGAAGGCGGGGAAGGAGACCAGAAGAGGAAGAGGTAACTTTGGGGGACATTCTCACAGAAATACGAAGGTTGGGGGAGCTCAAGATGGACTCCTGCAGACAATCGACTCTATAGTGACGAGGCAAGAGAGGCAGATCAAAGCGATCCAGGAGCACTCCCAACATGCAAGATCAGAACCAACCGGAGAAACACTTCCCACAAAGAGGGAGCTGATGAACCTCTATGAAGATGGAAAAGAAGCACAAGGGAAAAAAACGTAACAATACGTGAAGGTGGAGTGATGAGAGGGGAAGAGATTAAAAAACAGCAAGAAACATCAGAAGAAAGCGAACTCCACTTCAAAAAGAGAGAGGAAGTTCCACTGGAAGTGCCAAGATTGAATAAGAAAGATTACATAATTTCTGCCCCAAAAAGAGAAGAGGAAAAACCAAGAAGATGTTGCACCTTCCAAAAGTTCCACCCTGGTTGCAGATAAGAACAAAGACAAAAGATAGGGATGCAGCCCAATAGGAAGAGAAGCGAGATGAGAACAGCCCAACAAAAAGGAAAGAAAAATCTAAAGAAAAGGTGTCTTTACCCTCTAGAGTTGTATTTTAGTCATCTGAGATGTGACGAACTGGAAATGGATGTAAAAAGCCTCGAATCTCCTAAAGAGAATGGTTAGAAAGGGGACTGAGGAAGATGAAGGGGTACAGACCTAGCTATATTAAAGGACAAGGAACGGACAATGGATACCAAACAGGGACTGTACAAGATAAACAAGATGAACCCAAGAAAAAGGAAGCTAGAAGAAAACTCAATACCCCTATTTCTATCCTTTCTTAACACCCTTATCCATTGCTATCCTTCCCAGATCCCTGACCAGTCTACCACCGCTACCGCCCTTAACCCCCACCCCTCTCTACCCCGCACCCCCCTATACCCCAGTTTGCCCTACCCCAAAACCACCCCATCTGTATGTATTCAAAACTTTCAAAAAAATTTAATTAAAAAAAAGTTCCTTATATGTTGGCCACTTTTCCCTTTTTATTTTTATGATTTGAAATGCCTCTAATGGGGAGGCCCATTGTGGGGTCTTCTTATAGATTATATCTTTATACTTGTTCCAGATTTTTAATAGGGGGGCTTTTATTATGTGGTTTATAAATCCTTTATCTTGCTTGTATCTATCATATAGTAAATATCTGTGCCACCCATATTTATTTTCCCAGCCTTCTACATTTAGTAATTTCTTGTCCTTCAATAACATCCACTCTTTTATATTGTCTAGGCAGTTCGCCTCATAGTATGCCAGGAGGTCCGGGAGCCCAAAGCCTCCGTTCTGTGGGAGGTCCAATAGATATTTCTGCCTTATTCTTGGTTTTTTCCCTGACCAAATAAAATCTGCTAACTCCGTTTGCCATCTTTTGAGTAGGGATTGATTTTTTAAAATAGGTAATGTTTGGAGTAAAAAGTTTATTTTAGGGAATATCTTCATTTTAATTAGTGATATCTTCCCTAGTAGAGATAATTTTAGTTTCTTCCAATTTTTCAAATCTTCTTTTATTATTTTCCAAGTCTTCTCGTAATTGTTTTTCACTAATTGACAGTTTTTGGCAGTCAAATTTATTCCTAAATACCTTACTTTCTTGACTATTGGAATGCCGAATTTCCTTTCTAGCCCTTCTGCTTCTATTCTGTCTATATTTTTGACCAGTATTTGCGATTTATTTTTATTTAATTTAAATCCCGAAATTTCTCCGAATTTTTCCAATTTCTTTATCCAGGGGCCCATATTCTCTTCCGGATTATGAATCATACAAACTATATCGTCGGCGAAGGCATATGTTTTATATTTTATATTATTTATAGTTAATCCTTTTATCTCTCCATCCTTTTCTATGTCTTTTAATAAGAGTTCTAATACAAAATTAAAAATAAGGGGGGAGAGTGGGCAGCCTTGCCTCGTTCCCCTTTGAACTTTGTTTTTTTTTAATTTTTGTCCATTGACAATTATTTGTGCCTCTTGCCGCTCATAGATTGCCTGTATTGCCGATTTAAAGTTGTACCCTAGGTCTAGCTGTATTAATAGGCATTCAATTGTCTTCCAACTAATCCGGTCAAATGCCTTTTCGGCATCTAAAAAGGCGAGGGCTACCTTTGTATTTATGTTTTTATCTAGGTATTCAATTATGTTTATGATGTTGCGAATATTATTTTTCATCTGTCTCCCTGGAAGGAACCCTGTCTGAGAATCTGTAATCCATTTATTTAGGATTTTTTTTAGTCTTGTGTATGCAACCAAATATTAACAGGACTGCAGACATGTAAATGAAAGTCCACTATGACAAGGGAGCTGGGGAAACTTTTAGATTTTTTTGAAAGCATACTTCACCTCCTAAAGCTTAAATACTCTGAAATATTCGTGAAATGTGATTACTGTATATACTCAAGTACAAGCCTAGTTTTTCAGACCTTTTTTTAGGCTGAAAAGGTCCCCCTCAGCTTACACTCGAGTCAAGGTTATTTATCATGTCAGTCGGTTATAAATATATAATAAATGTATTATTATTACATTTATTATTTTACTCTATTATTATTATTTTCCATTATTTTACCCTATTATTACTGTTTTTATTACATTTCCATTATTTTACTCTATTATTATTACTATTACTATTATTACCTTTATTATTTTACTCTATTTTATTGGTAGCACATTTACATTGAAGGTCAGAATGGTTTAATCAGATTTGGGCAGTCTTATCTTAAATTACAGTTTTATGTAAATATTCAAAAATATTTAATCTGTGGATACCTCAGTTTTATTTTATTGGTATCTATTTTTATTTTGAAATTGACCCATAGCTTCTGCATTTTCCGCCCTTTACTCGAGTCAATTTTCTCAGTTTTTTGTGGTAAAATTGGGTGCCTTGGCTTATATTCAGGTCGGCTTATACTCGAGTATATACGGTAATAGTTTCTATTACAAGTATATTACCATTGCTAGGGAAGTCTGCCTTTTTAAACTGAAAAAGCCTAAAATCTTCATTTTCCAGAATATTTTTGTTGCACTAACAGAGGTAACATAAAAAAATCAGGTTCCTATTGGGCTCTTGTACTGATACACCCACCAGCACATTTTGGAGGCAGCAACTCCCTTACTCAAATATATTCAATACACCATCTTTCCCAACAATAGCAACATGTGATAGCCTTCTTATCACTCAAAAAATCTGCATTAAGGGGTTTTCTGCCCTTGGAGCAGATATTGAAATTTCATGACACTCAATAAGGAGAACTGCCTTCTCTGATGGCCTTCTAGAATTCTGTCTGTCAGTAAACATGGCACCAAAATGACATGTTACTATAAATTATATAATTCCCTTCTGTATGTGAACCCTTCTGCAAATGACAGAGAAACAATAGAATTTTTCACAGTGACTACGTTCAAGTCTATTCTCACACAGACCAATCTGGAATGTTTCAGGTAGTTTCATGTGAAAAATGTTGAATTTAGACTGTGGGAAATGTGTACTTAAAGTCATATTCACCTACACATTTTCTAGGTAGCCTTAGGCAAGACAGCCTCTCTCAGCCCCGGTTGCCCATCTGTAAAATGGGAATATTAATGACTTGCCACATTAGACTGCTCTGAAGATAGATGATATCATTACTGTGTAATGTCTTTGCATTAACAAAAATTCAGCTAAAATGAACAGAAAAACACAGAAGAACAGATTTGCTTGTCGCACAAGATGCTAATGCAGCTCTGTTGTGCAAGCTGCTCTATGCATATCTTTTGGATCAAGGTATAAAATGGATTTTACAGGCCACTAGATAGTTGTTTCCTTGAATGTCAAAACTAAAATTTCATTTCAGCTAATGATATTTAGCCACTGTGCTTCATCTCGAGGAATAATTGAAAAAAGCAAGGCCTGGAAGATTTTGTATTATTATTCTAAAGTTCACCTGCAGCTATTTCTTTTTCTTTTGCCTGGGAATAATATTTTATTTTTGGAAAAAGGTTACAAAAGGTTTTTCTGTTCATTTTAGCTGAACAGCAAAAGCAAAGAAGTTATTTCTTTTTATAAATGTTTCAAAAACTTCTAACACATGGAAATGGAAAATTTTGTGAGGCTGTTTTGTAATTAGGCGTTACCTTAATGAGCTTTTGGTACTTTCTCTATAGATAACTATTTGCATATACAATTGGCAGCTTGTTAAGAATGCAACACTGACAAGCAGGTAAGCCAGAGAAAACCAATCTACAAGTGTACTGAGATGTCACTGATATAAAAAAGATTATTTTCCCCTCCCCAACCTCAACTTTAATTAGGTGCTTTTTCTTCATGCAGAGATTTCAATGTCTCTTCTACCTCCAGATTCAGAACAGTAATTATGCCTATTACATTGTCCTAATTTGACTGGAATAGCTGAAATGCTTTGGACCTTAATTAATTGCTTTTCTGGCTCCTATAGCCCTTATATCATTATGTAAAACATGCTTTTTGGGTTGTTCAATTATTAAATTTAAAAGGGAGCCAAATGTAGTAATAGGGGCAGAAGTAAATACAGGATGGCAGAACACTTGCCCTCATTCTCATGGATGGTTGAGATGGATGTCACTGAATGGATGTACTTTAGCCACTAATATGAAGTAATATCAAATAACCTTTTGATCTGGAGCCCCCGGTGGTGCAATGGGTGAAACCCTTGTGCCAGCAGGACTGAAGACCAACAGGTTGGAGGTTTGAATCCGGGGAGAGTGTGGATGAACTCCCTCTATCAACTCCAGCTTCCTATGAGGGGGCATGAGAGAAGCCTCCCACAAAGATGGTAAAACATAAAAAATATCCAGATGTCCCCAGGGCAACATCCTTGCAGACATCCAATTCTCTCACACCAGAAGCGACTTGCAGTTTCTCAAGTTGCTCCTGACACACACACACACACACAAACCCTTTTAGTCTGTATAACTGATTAGAAGGTCACAACTAAATGTACAGGGCGGCATAAGAGCAGAAACAAATTTATAGCACCGATTTTTTAAAAAAACCTGAAGAACTTTAATTCTAAATCTTTTCTGCTTGATGTTTATGATTCATGGGAAAAGGTAGAATGGATTTAACAAAGTTTGAGTCTACCCGAACTAATTTAACTAGTATTTTATTTATTTATCATATCAGGAGCCAACCAAGGGTACAGTTTAATGTATTTTAAAAACACAAAGTTTAAAAACTTAGCATTATATTAAATGTCCTTTGACCAGTAGCTGACCACTTGGAGTGCCTCTGGTGTTGCTATAAGAAGGTTCTAGTTTCTGGCAGACATATAAGAACTCCCGTTTGAAGACCGGTGGTGGTTTAAAGAAATACGGTTGGAGGTGGGAAAGGGTTAAGAAATGTTTTCGAGATGGGGACTGGGAGGTGTTACTCCATCTATTTGAATTGAGTTCAAGATCAGCCCAGCCTCAAAAGCAAGAATAGTGACTTCCAGGAACAGGAGAATTCCAAGCACCCTGGCCAAATCTCAAAGGATACAACCTCTCCCAGCTTTACTTTGATGCTCATCTCTTTTTCCTTACTGCAGTCATATGTATGAAACAGCAGGAATAGGCTACAGTAAGTAATAGAACATAAAAGTAGTTTGTCATTTGGAAGGCAAAATTGTATATGTATAAGAGCCACGTAGAAGAAGAAAAATGTTTTGTTTTGCTTTTACATTCAAGCTTCAAATAGACTGACCTGACCCAGGAGGACCAATAGCAAGGAAAAAAGCAGAGGCTTTCAGAAGCAAAACCTGCTATCAAGCTTCCATTTCATCTCTTAGCCCTCCACTCACTGAGTTAGAAAACACACTGATGAACTGACTGGCTAGGGATCTGCTCAACTATGAAGTATTTTCCTCATCATTATCCCTCCTAACCCACATTTTTCAGCTCATGTGTGACCCTGTTTCCTCAAAGAGGCACCTGAAAATTATCAGGAAGAGAAGACCATCCCCAGATACCTCTGTGGATATCATTTAGTATTTTCTCTGTGTATTTGTATAGACATACACACATCAAATATGGGTTTCATCAACATCAATTGAAGAGTTCTCCAAAACATGGCCATCATTGAGATATTGAGGTAATAATGCAAGAAAATGAACAGTACTGGTATTTGATTATCCATTTACAACAACAACAAAAAATGAACTTCTTGGCAATGTACTGAGACATAGTCAGGATTTTCCTTCCCACACTTGTATTTCCTCATACATTGAATTTTTGGCATTTGCAAAACCCAACCCAACTGACAAGTATGTTGTCCTAGAAAAGGTTCCTAGAAAGACTAAGCTTGTGACATAACAATGCTTTAAGAGAGCTGAAATCTGCTGTTGAACAAAAAAAATATAGTCTCTGATAGTTTTGATTTATTGATGATTGTAAGCATGGATATCCCCAAGTTTGGCAGAATGCCATCTTTTCTGAATTTGGCCTGTTTCTAAATCATATTTGACATATTGCACAATTAAGGCGGCTGCCGTGAAATGTGGATTCAGACAGTCTGAGCTACAATAATCAATAACTGCCTTGTTTCTTGCTACTTAAGGATGACACAGAAATAGACATACAGCCAAAAAAGCAATTTGCATAAGATTTCAAGGGAAAAAAGCCTATTTAGGTTCAGCTCACTCTCCTATCTGTTCATTTTAGATAATTTATCTTTGCCATACTCCCACAGAAGGGAAAGCATTATCAAATTCATTCAGCAGGGGAAAGGAGTAACACCCGGCCTGTTTCAGTAACAGAGCTTGGAAAAAGTAATTTTTTGTATCACATCACATAGCACCCCCTATCTGGGGGATTCTGGGAGCTCTGTTTTTAAAAATTACATCTGTTCTGTAATGATCCCAGAGAACTATGATATTTTTGGGTATCGTATTCAAATATGTTGCACATTCGGTTTCACTAACTGTCTCTTTGTGTTTCACTTTGCTACAAGTGCTCTGTATTAGAAAGGCAACATATACTGTATATTATTTTTCTTGGGTGACTTTTTTGGAAGTATAAGTTATATAAATAACAAATAAATACATTATACTTCTTCAGAGTAGTTCATAAAATGTTTTCATGCCAGAAAGACAATTATCTATGTGAGATCCATGCATACTTCTAGGTTCTTTCCTTTTAAAAAAATATCTTGGTATTCCTCAACAATACATTCACAAAGAGGTCAGCAGAAACTTGGAGAAAACTGTAACACAGCTCAAGGACTTGCAATGTGATGGCACTACAAGGAAGCACTTTCACCTAGAGATAGAAAAATTTCATTGGTTTGACAAAAATAGCCTTTGGAGCCTCTTGAGCCACCACTGAGAGATGAAATGCATGTCAGTCCATTTCACGTTTCTGAGATTTATGGAGCATTTCATACAAATAACATGTGCAGAAAGGCTTGAAAACAATTTAAAATGCAAACAACCAAAATGTATAGAACTAGAAAAAAAAAGACAAGTAACGCTCTGTATCCATACATACATTCAATCAACCACAGCTTGAAAGTATTATTTTTAAAACCCCAAAAAGCTAACTTTGTTTGATCATATGCTGAACACTAGATTCATGAGGTTCTCACCCTGTGGGCAGCAGCTCAGCAATGGGCCATGAGAACAAAAATCCGGTCCGCAAACCTCCTTCCTGTTTATTTATTTTATTTTATTTATTGTATTTCCACTCCTAACCAGCCCCACCCCTTTTGGTACTAATGCTGGAGAGTGGTCCATGGTCGAAGTGGGCCCTGGTCAAGTGGGCCCTGGTCAAAGTGGGCCATGGTCAAGTAGGTCCTGGTCAAAAGAAGGGTGGGAACCACTGCCTTAGACTCTCTCTGTCATGACCTTGAATTGCCTGCCATTTATGGGACTTGAGTATCCATGGATTTTAGTGTCCACAAGAGGAGGGTGTCCTGAAACAATTGGATATGAAGTTGAAATGAAGGGAAAAAATCTAGGTAGGATTCAAAGATGGACAATAAAATTAAGCCTGAGAGATTTTCACACAACTACAATCAACACCCACTGGGATTAAGAATGCAGGGCCCTCGTGGAAGCTGAAAAACATCAGATTAAAAACATCTGAGAACATTGCTTGGAAATCTTTATGTCCTCCAGTATTACTGCATGGTCCACTTTTATCAAAAACTGACCACAGCACTGTGTTGGAGGATCTAGGGATTGCTAGAGAGCAGGGGCGGTCCTACAAGATAGGCCAAGTAGACGGCCGCCTAGGGCACCATCTGGGAAGGGGGCGCCATCCTGGCCGCATGGGGCACCATCCTGGCCCTGCTGATGTTCCTCAGACAGTGCTGCAGCTGCCTGCTTTTTGACCCCGGCCTTGTGCGCTCTGACGCCACTTCTGGGCACGCGTGGAGGTTTTCACGCAGGCGCAGTTGCTCTGGAGCTGAAGTTGAGCGCAAGAGCAACTGCACATGCGTGAAAACCTCCGCGCATGCCCAGTAGCTCCCTTGCGCAGAAGCCTGTAAGCAAAGCACTCCCCATCGGGCAGGCAGGGAGTGCTTCCCCTCTCCCTTTGTCTCCACCGTGTGCACGCGTTTGCAGGGAAGGAGAAAAGAATCAGTGAAGGAAGTGTAAGTGAAGGAATGAATGAAGGGCTTTCCTCCTCCTCCTCTGTGACCTCGTCTCTCCCTCCTTCCTTTCTTCGGCTCTATTTCTGTCTAGACCTGAGGGGCCTGAGGCTATGAGGAGTTGTGGGAGTTGGAGTCCAAAACACCTAGAGGGAGGGAGGGCCCAAGTTTGCCCAGGCCGCGCTGCCTGTATTCGACCTCATTTGAACATTTTGGCTGTTTTTCTATTTACATTTACATTGGGATCCTAATTTTGGACTTATGGGAGACTCCTATGAATTATGAGTCGGGTGATAGGTAATATATTCTGATTTTGATGCATTTACATTGCATTTCTTGTTGATTATTATACAGTTCTGCTTAATATTGTCATACAATATAATACAAATACAATATAACAATAGAATAATGATATATTTTATATTACATGTAATTTACAAACAATATTGCAGTATAGTGGTATTGTACAAAATAGTAATATATAATATTTTATTTTACTTTATTTTGGGTTATTTGAGTTTTATAGGAGTAATGAAAATATTTAGTAGAGGATAATTTTATTTAAATAAATAATTTTATTATTTTATAATGATATAATAGAATGTTACATTATATTATAATGTCAATATATTATAATATAATTCTATTGTAATGTAGTATAATTATGATATAATATAGTATGAGTATGTACTATAATATATTGTATATACAGTGATACAATATAATACTACTAATGGTATTGTGATATTATAATTGTATATTTGTTTTACATGGGGGCGGCAAAATAATGTTTTTGGGGGGGGGGCACCAAAATAATGTTCGCCTACCATTTAAAATTACCTTAGACCGCCCCTGCTAGAGAGAACACATTAATCAGGTCCATGATTAATTGAATCTGCAAAAGTGAAACCCACAAACTTTGAGAGCCAACTGTAATTGTATGACTATTAAGAGGCTCTGTAAATCGATGTCTTAAATGTTATAAAATGCCAGACTTCAACTAACCAAAATGAGCAAATGAATTGTTCATTGTACCAGACATAGGCCATTTCATTACATAACAGACAACTTTTAAAAGTACAAAACAATAAATAAAATAAACACTTTTCAATATAAATATTAAAACTTATTCCATATAATGGCTCTTTAAAATTATAGTAGCAGTGACGAGTGTCTGATTTGTACCATCCCAAAGTATCTCAATTTCCATTTGTAGCCTCCACTGTGGACTTTACTAATTAACCAAAATTATTTTATGACCTACATTGGAAAAAATGACCTAGGTGTGCTGCTGAATATTGTCAAGAATACAAGTAGTAATTTTCTACTTGTTCTGGTACTTTCTTGCTATTCTTATTGATATGCCAATTTAGTATAAGTAAGTAAACTTTATTGCGGTCAATGACCAGATCATAACAGGGGGACCCAGTCACATACATACACTTCAAACTTCAACAAATTTTAAAATATAAGCTAAAAACAACATACAAGTAGTTATTAAAACTCAACTCAACCCATGCAGGGCCATTCACCTGCAAAGAGTAGGAGGAGGAAGGCTGGAAGGGGAGGGATTGCCCGGTGGAGGAGGAAGAGGAAGCAGAGAAGATATGCCAATTTAACATTTTCCATTTATTTTGGCAACTATAAAATTAGATTGATTGTATGTTTTTAATATAGTTTTATATAAGAGCAGTCAGGACAGTCATAATCCGCTAACATGTTTTTGAAAGATGGGCAGTTTAGTCTTGTATAAAAACAGGAAGCCAAGAGAATAGTTTAAATTATCTGTCCTTGAATGTGTTTCCCATTTTTATTGGTCCAAGAGAAAAAGAAAGCATTGCATTCTGTCTTCTGACTACATCATTGCCTGTTACCTCGATGAGCATTTAAAATATAAATTAGCGAACATTAGAATCAAGTCTGTCTGAAATCCCAGGGGTACGGTTTCTCCAGCTCCTATTTGTTGCTCTAGGGGAAACAACTATTTCATACTTTGTCAAAGTCCTACAAATGTTCTTTCAACTTATTGCATAATTCAATTGCCAGGGTGATTATTTCTCCCTTAAAAGGCCACTGGAAGAGAGTTGAGCTCTTCCTTTAACAATATCTGACTTTTATTAAAGCTTTATTGTGTATAACACTGCTGGCATATTAATGCTACCTCTCCTTAAGGGCTGTGCTTCTAAATAAGAGAGTCAAACTGATTAGATTAGTTACAGCAAGCTGCGAAAATAACTTCATCTGAAATTCAATTTATGTAGTTTCCATTGTGCCCTTGAAAGTATAACACAAAATCGTAATTTGGAATTATATACTGCATCAGAACTTTCTTTCACTTTTAAGCTGACACTCAAAGCACAAAATCCAGAGAAATGCATTCTGGGAAGTGTTGCCTTAATGGACAATGAATGGAAAGTGAAATATACTAAACTGCAATTAACAAAGAAGACGGCTTCATTGTGGCACACTCTAAATGAGAATGCAGCCTACTGACCAAATGATTTTGTTCCTGACCTAATGAAAAGAGATATTTCTGTTGCTTACATAGAAAAATAAAACAAGGATATGGATATTGAGTCTGTGTGCCACATTCTACCTGAAATAAATGGTTATTAACTGTGGATGAGGTGGTATATTGTATTTATTGATTGGTTTTGCAAGAACAGACATTCATATAACATATCTGAAAAGAAATAAGATGTACTATGGCACTCATAACTGATATAAAGTGGACTAAAATTGCAAGGCTGTCTCAAATTGCACGGAAAGCAATCCACAGACTGTTTTAATTACCAAGAATGAAAAACTAGAATTACACTTATGGTTGGATTTACGGAACAGATCAGGGATTTGTGTATAGTTAAAAACAACAACCCTGACATTGCTACTCTTCTTGTAGAAGAAGTCCAAATTATAAGAGATAACTAAGCAGGTGTCACCATGACCTTGTGTCCCCTGTCATTCTGAATTACATTTTTATAAGGAGATAAATACTCAGATTTAATATAAATCCAATAAAGCTGAACTAAGCTCTGCATCTATTTTGTGCAATAAAATTAAAGACAAAACACTGAAAGATGTCAAGATTAAAAACCCCAGCGTATTGATTTCTATTTCAAAATACCAACTGGCTTAAATGGGGCAATGATTTTACCCCAGATTCTTTCGTTCCTAAGACACAGATTTAAATGGAGTGTAATGAAATGAGAAACACTATAGACTTAACCCCTTCTCATTACACTCTGGAGATGGTAATCTCACAGTCATTTTTGCAGTGCTGTAGGGAAAGAAACACAATAAAGGTATTATCCTTCAGAGGCCTCAGAGGAGTCTTTTTAATAGAATTGACTAGTGCCTGTTGATCTCGTTTTCCCATAAAGCTTCAAAGCTCAATCTCATCAAACTGTGGTATTTACCAGCACTGATATTTGTTATCAGGCGTACAAGGTAGAACTTGTACATGCCCAGCCCAAGAGAATTATCTCTTTTCTTCTAAAGTATTTTTTTCTTTCTGCCACTTGCTCAATAAACAATGGCATGGTGATTTCTCATTGACCATTATTCTGGATCAGATAACATAACTATTATTATATCACTTGATAAATACTTGGATGGAATTTGGACCACTCTCACTACTACCATGTCAGACTACACAGAGAAGCTATTGAAATCTACATGCATGTGGACAATTTCAACAGAAAAGAAGAAACCATAAAAAATAAACAAAAACTGGCTACCAGTATTTTAAAAACTCTAAAATTATAACAGTAAATAAAAAAGAACAAAAAAATGGGAATTCCAGACAAGAAACCATCAGGGCCAGCTAAGCACCTCCCGACAAAGGATTACCCCAGGCAATAAGAAGCCAGACCTTGAAACTTCTAGGCCATTAAATGCCAATCAAGGTGGCCAATTGAAATATTCACACCTTCCTCAAACACACAAGAGTTCTTTCTCCCACCCTGGACATTCCACATATATAAACTCCATTTTCCTAGTTTCCAACAGACCTCACAACCCGAGGATGCCTGCCATAGATGCAGGCAAAACGTCAGGAGAGAAGGCTTCTGGAACATGGCCATACAGCCTGGAAAACTCATAATAACCCACTTGGATGGTAGTTCTCACACTTGTAATTGTAATAAGAAAGGTGTGGGTATTTGTGTTAGATTTGGAGGAAGGTTTTTCTCCTTTTCACATAATAATAGAATGGTGTGTGTTTCAGCACATATACTGTAAGAGCACATGGCAATATCAAGCCATGGTCAAATGATGGCATTCACTGTCATTGTATACAGCAATGACTAGAAGTCTGGGTGACTTTAAACTATCTATTCTAGACCAATACATGGAGAGAAATTGGTCATTATGTGATCATATTTTCTACAATACCACAGACATCCATGCTTTTGTATCTTAGTGCTGGAGAACAAAACTAGGAGAAAGAGTTATTTCCTACAAACATCTGGTTAACAACTGTAGAAGCAGAATGCTGTCCTAGATATGCCCATGGTCTGATTCTGCAGGGCTTCTATATGTTACCTTCCTTAAACTTTTACATTCAGGAATACCACAGTTAACAAAACTTTTTTGGGAAAACATCTTTTTACAAAGTGCTTTTACAACTTCCCACCCTTCTTTGTTTTCTTTGTCCTCGGATTAGCTAGATTTTTTCCCAAACAGCATTGGCATTGTAAGGAGCATGAAAAGGAGGGATAGAGAAACACAGCACTTAATAGTCACTGTGCAGTTGCCCCAACTATCCCCACAATGTTGTGGAAATGCCACCACCATCACAACTTCTCCTCCTTCTCCTCTTCCTCCTCCTCATCCTTCTTCACTGGCCAATACACATTTTGGTGTCTCAAATGTTCGACCTGTTTCCTGATATATTTGACTTGGTGATTCCAAAAATGGAACCATTTCGCCCCATACGCTCTACTTTTTTGAAATACGGAACATATGCCATCTATCAGTCTGCTCTCCCACAGAAAATCATGATAACCATGTCTGAAAAACTAGAGCTGATGCGGTCTATCTAGTGCAATTTTCTGAATCAGTGTTCCAAATAACTTCAGGAACAGGCCTAAAAACCAAGACACCAAGATTTCTTTGGGTTGGACTGCATTATTATTACTGTATACTTCCAGTGCTTATTATGGGGTACACTAGGTTAACCCATTTCAGTCCCTATTAAGAAAAGCTGGGGGATGCTCCAGAGTTTGGCTGTAAAATAGTGTAAAGAGAACCCATGTCAACAATCCTTGGGAAGCATTTGTGAATAACAAAACAAAGAGAAATGAAGAATACAAATAAGCCTGTCTCAATATGCTACCCATAGTGATTTTTTTTTTAAAAAATCATAGATTTATATGTTTCCCTGCCAAAAATTGAAATCATAAAAAGAGTGAAAACTAAGGAATGGAAAACTTGTCCCTGGGTGCATTATGGAAAAATCTTCGAAGTAGCCTCCAGAAGGTTTGGAAAGATTTGGCTACCTATGGAAAGATTACCTGATCAGGTCATTTCATTTCAATGGCCGGTATTGTCGGTTGTGAATAAAATGTTTATTGAAATATATTCAACTTCTTTACCTTTTTTTACCAAGGTATATAGCTCTATTTTCCATGCTATCTCTGCCCCTAGAACCAAATTGGGTGTATAAGAAATATATGTAGTCTTCAAGTTATGAACAGGCTAGCTTCTGTAGGTTTGTTCTTAAGTTGAATTTGTATGTACAGCAAAACAGGTACATTTTATGTGTATTTCCAGATATAGATAGATAGATAGATAGATAGATAGCACAGGGAACGGTTAACACCCCTATGGTGTTTGTTTTGATGTCTGTCCCCCTGTTTAGAATATTTCACCTCACTTTTTGATTGTATGATAATTGGATTTAGAAAAAAATGGATTGGTGATAAAGCTTCAGTGGAGGCACCTTTTCCCCATGATAACTCTT
This sequence comes from Anolis apletophallus, assembly GCA_030556195.1. Taxonomy (NCBI): domain Eukaryota; kingdom Metazoa; phylum Chordata; class Lepidosauria; order Squamata; family Anolidae; genus Anolis; species Anolis apletophallus. Next base: position 50,215,581 of record JARBWK010000012.1, on the reverse strand, counting down.
TCAGGAATGAATTTTCCTTCTGAAGGGTAGATTTCTCTCACTTCCTGTTGTCTCACTCCCATTCTTAACTTTGAGTAATTTATACTGCCTGTAATGCATTTTTCCAGTTACCTAAGATAATTTATCTAAGACAAAAAGAAATTATAGGCCAGTTAGTCTAACCTCAGTTCCAGGCAAAGTGATGGAAACCATTATTAAAGAAAAAATTACTAAGCACATAGAAGAACAGGCATTGCTGAAGGAAAATCAACATGGTTTCTGCAAAGGCAAATCATGTCTTACTAACTTGATAGAATTCTTTGAGGGTGTAAATAAACACATAGATAAAGGGGACCCAGTCGATATTGTTTACCTTGACTTTCAAAAGGCTTTTGACAAAGTCCCTCACCAAAGGCTCTAAATAAGCTCTTCAGCCATGGAATCAGAGGACAGGTCTTGTCCTGGATTGGAACCTGGCTAAACTGTAGGAAACAAAGGGTGGTAATAAACGGACATTTCTCTGGGTGGAAAGAGGTGAGAAGTGGCGTACCCCAAGGTTCAGTTTTGGGTCCGTTACTTTTAATTTATTCATTAATGACCTGGATGTAGGAGTGAATTCTGAGGTAGCAAAGTTTGCAGACGACACTAAATTGTTCAGGGTAGTTAAAAATGAAACTGATTGTAAAGAGCTCCAGAAAGATCTCTCGAAATTGAGTGAATGGGCAACAAAGTGGCAAATGCATTTTAACCTAAACAAGTGTAAAGTCATGCACATCGGGGCAAAGAACCCCAACTACACCTACCAATTGATGGGGTCAAAGCTTTCCGAGACAAACCAGGAAAGGGATCTTGGGGTTTTGGTGGACAGCTCAATGAAGATGTCAACCCAGTGCGCAGCAGCAGCGAAAAAAGCAATTCTATGCTTGGCATGATCAGGAAGGGAATCGAAAATAGGTCGGCAAATGTTGTATTGCCTCTCTACAAATCTATGGTAAGGCCACATTTGGAGTACTGTGTACAATTCTGGTCTCCGCACCTTAAGAAGGATATAACGGAACTGGAAAAGGTACAAAGAAGGGCAACAAAAATGATCCAAGGGATGGAGCAGCTCCCTTATGAAATCAGGTTGCAACGCCTTGGTCTTTTCAGCCTTGAAAGACGGCGTTTAAGAGGTGACTTGATCGAAGTGTATAAAATCATGCATGGGATAGAAAAGGTGAATAAAGAAAAAATATTTTCTCTGTCACCCAACACTAGGACTAGGGGGCACTCCCTGAAGCTCCAAGGTAGGAAAGTTAGGAGTAATAAAGGGAAATATTTCTTCACCCAGAGGGTCATTGGGTTATGGAACTCGCTTCCAGAGGAGGTTGTGACAGCTGTCAGCCTGGACAGCTTCAAGGCAGGATTAGACAGATTCATGGATACCAAGGGAATCAGTAGTTACTGAAATGGACATCCAAGTGCCACCTCTGTGTTGATGGAGGCAGGCAGGATGTTTCCCCGGGTACTGGTTGTGGGGGGTCGGGAGCAGGTGAGGGTTTTGCCCTCCTTTCTGCTAGAGATCCCTGTGTACAACTAGTGGGCCACTGTGTGACACAGAATGCTGGACTAGATGGGCTGAGGCCCGATTCAGCATGGCTCTTCTTATGTTCTTATGTTCTTATGTTCTAGAAAGCCAAAACCTTCATTTCTTGGTCATAAGCTTCAAGGGAATATTATCATCAGTTATTGCCAACACAATGCTGAAATGGGACTCAACAAAAGATCTGTGAGGACTCCCCCAGCCCTGCCATCGTATTGGGAGAGAGCAGGGACATCCCACCATGGCCATAGTAGATTTGAAAAGAACACTCACACAAGGCCAAACAATGATATGACAAACTTCGATAACAGTAGGCAACAGTTCTAAGATATGAATTAATACCAGATCTACTCAGGTAGATATAACTAAAAAGTGAAAGCCTTTGATATTTTTTTTAAAGGAACTACAGACACTTCATATAGTTACGTTTATATTTTAGAGATGCATGAAACATAAAAAATGGCTGGGCAGTGAGAAATCTATCGAAACAGGAGAAAAGAAAGGCTGGGATCTAGAAGTTAAGCACACCAGGTTTCAAGGCTGTTACTTGGAATAACAAAGAAATGGATGAAAGATGGGAATATGATTTGCGGTTGTCAGAAGATAGAAGCCAGTAAAGAAGGAATTCATCAATGTATATTCAACTTGAGAAAGAAAACAAAGAAACCATGGAACAATAGGAAAAATAGTTGAATGAATGCATTTGAGATAAGATTGCATCACCCAAAGTTACAGGAACATAACAGAAGGAATTGAGACACAGAACAAATGTGCCACATCTATAATCCACCCATATAGTGTTGGTCACTCGACTAAAAGGCTCTTTTGGAAGTATATACCTGATGGCATAAAACATAGGATAACATACACATAACTAAAAAGTACATGTGGCAGGATATACAATAAATAACATTTGTGGTTCTTTGAAAAGAAATCATTGAGGTGCATACATATGCATGCATATGATGTGAGATGACTCCTACCTATAAGTTATAATTATTTAAAGTATTCAACTCTTTAACAATAGTAAGATTCAAGTTTCTACAAGCCTAAGGTTAAATGAACATGAAATTCAAATACATCTTGGGTTCCCACTGTCTTCATAAGAACATAAGAACATAAGAACATAAGAAGAGCCATGCTGAATCGGGCCTCAGCCCATCTAGTCCAGCATTCTGTGTCACACAGTGGCCCACTAGTTGTACACGGGGATCTCTAGCAGAAAGGAGGGCAAAACCCTCACCTGCTCCCCGACCCCCACAACCAGTACCCGGGGAAAATCCTGCCTGCCTCCATCAACACAGAGGTGGCACTTGGATGTCCATTTCAGTAGCTACTGATTCCCTTGGTCTCCATGAATCTGTCTAATCCTGCCTTGAAGCTGTCCAGGCTGACAGCTGTCACAACCTCCTCTGGAAGTGAGTTCCATAACCCAATGACCCTCTGGGTGAAGAAATATTTCCCTTTATTAGTCCTAACTTTCCTACCTTGGAGCTTTAGGGAGTGCCCCCTAGTCCTAGTGTTGTGTGACAGAGAAAATATTTTTTCTTTGTTCACCTTTTCTATCCCATGCATGATTTTATACACTTCGATCAAGTCACCTCTTAAACGCCGTCTTTCAAGGCTGAAAAGACCAAGGCGTTGCAACCTGATTTCATAAGGGAGCTGCTCCATCCCTTGGATCATATTTGTTGCCCTTCTTTGTACCTTTTCCAGTTCCGTTATATCCTTCTGAGGTGCGGTGACCAGAATTGTACACAGTACTCCAGACGTGGCATCACCATCGATTTGTAGAGAGGCAATACAACATTTGCCGACCTATTTTCGATTCCCTTCCTGATCATGCCAAGCATAGAATTTGCTTTTTCACTGCTGCAGCGCACTGGGTTGACATCTTCATTGAGCTGTCCACCAAAACCCCAAGATCCCTTTCCTGGTTTGTCTCAGAAAGCTTTGATCCCATCAGTTGATAAGTGTATTTGGGGTTCTTTGCCCCGATGTGCATGACTTTACACTTGTTTAGGTTAAAATGCATTTGCCACTTTGTTGCCCATTCACTCAATTTCGAGAGATCTTTCTGGAGCTCTTTACAGTCAGTTTCATTTTTAACTACCCTGAACAGTTTAGTGTCATCTGCAAACTTTGCTACCTCACAATTTACGTCTACATCCAGATCGTTTATGAATAAATTAAAAAGTAACGGTCCTAAAACTGAACCTTGGGGTACGCCACTTCTCACCTCTTTCCACCCAGAGAAGTGTCCATTTATTACCACCCTTTGTTTCCTACAGTTTAGCCAGGTTCCAATCCAGGACAAGACCTGTCCCCTGATTCCATGGCTAAAGAGCTTATTTAGGAGCCTTTGGTGAGGGACTTTGTCAAAAGCCTTTTGAAAGTCAAGGTAAACAATATCGACTGGGTCCCCTTTATCTATGTGTTTATTTACACCCTCAAAGAATTCTAACAAGTTAGTAAGACATGATTTGCCTTTGCAGAAACCATGTTGATTTTCCTTCAGCAATGCCTGTTCTTCTATGTGCTTAGTAATTTTTCTTTAATAATGGTTTCCATCACTTTGCCTGGAACTGAGGTTAGACTAACTGGCCTATAATTTCCTGGATCACCCCTGGATCCTTTCTTGAAGATCGGAGTTACATTTGCCTCCCTCCAGTCCTCGGGTACAGTGCCTGATCTTAGAGAAAGGTTATATATTTTGGCTAGAATTTCAGCAATTTCACACTTGAGTTCCTTAAGAACTCTGGGGTGGATGCCATCTGGCCCTGGTGATTTGTTGACATTTAGTTTAGTAAGGCATGTGAGAACATCTTCCTTGTTTATCTCTATCTGGTTTAATTCATTTAATTCCCTCCCTGAAAAAACTGACTCAGCTGCAGGCATATGTTGTCTGTCCTCCTGTGTGAAAACGGAGGCAAAGAAGTCGTTTAGCCGCTCAGCAATCTCCTTGTCTTCACTTATCGTCCCTTTCTTACCATTTTCGTCAAGTGGCCCAACTGCTTTTCTAGTTGGGTTCCTGCTTCTGATGTACTTAAAGAAGTTTTTGCTATTTTTTTAATGTTCTTAGCTATATGTGCCTCAAAATCTCTCTTGGCTTTCCTGACGGTTGCTTTGCATTTAGTTTGCCAGAGCTTGTGTTCCTTTCTGTTCTCCTCAGTAGGAAGAGCCTTCCATTTCTTAAATGAGTTTTTCTTCTTTCCAATCACATCTTTTACTTCATTTGTAAGCCATACAGATGTCCTCTTGGACTTTCCCGGCCTCTTTCTTATTTTAGGAATGCATTTTAGTTCGGCTTGTTTTATAGTATTTTTAAACAGTTTCCAAGCATTTTGGAGGGATTTGATTTTTTTACCTTTTAGTTTGTTCTTTACTATTTTTCTCATTTTGGTGAAATTCCCTTTGTGAAAATTTAAGGTCTCTGTGTTAGTTTTCACTGACAGTTTGCTATCCAAACTTAAGTTGAAGGTTATTGTGTTGTGGTCACTGGTACCTATGGGCTCAGTTACAAGGACATCTTGAACGAGATCTTGTTCATTTGTTAGCACCAAGTCCAGGATCCCCTTTCCCCTGGTTGGTTCCATGACCATCTGCTCAAGGGAATAATCAGCTAGCATGTCGAGGAACCTTGTCTCTCTTTCATGCGTAGAATGACAATTCATGGAAATCCTCTGAAAGGTAGCTCTGGTTACTCACGAAATCCCCTTCTGTTCAGATTTTTCTTGGCTCTTGTACTAGTTCTTCATCAAAAGTTTTAACTAGAAGAGGATTTTAGATATACAGTAGAGTCTCACTTATCCAACATAAACAGGCTGGCAGAACGTTGGATAAGAGAAAATGTTGGGTAATAAGGAGGAATTAAGGAAAAGCCTATTAAATGTCCAATTATGTTATGATTTTACAAATTAAGCACCAAAAGATAATGTTTTACAAGAAATAGACAGAAAAAGCAGTTCAATATACAGTAATGTTATGTAGTAATTACTGTATTTGCGAATTTAGCACCAAAACATCACAATGTATTGAAACAGCTGTGGATCCGGGTGGGAAGCAGACTGCATTGGATAATATAGAATATTGGATGAATGAAGGTTGGATAAGTGAGACTCTACTGTACCATAAAAAACGTGCTGCCCACATTTTTATTTAGCCCTTATGGAATTGTTCTCCTTACTCTTCTATACCGATGAAGAATGGGGGATAGACTGTGTAAGTCAAAAAGCAGAGATTAGCTATTTCATTTTGTTTTCCTTTTGATTAAAAATAAAATAACCTTTTTACTTCTGAAATCATGAAAATCTCTTTCAAAAAGGTTAAGAAAATAATTTCATCGCAGATAAAACAAGAATATTTGGATGTGCTTTTTCCTGTTTAATGCAGAGATACTGTGTTTTCCAGTTTTTCTTTTGAAGAAAATGTTTTATTGTGAAGCTACAAATGTCAACTTTTTGATAAGCATAATGGTAGCATTTCCTGGGGTAGGAAATAACTGCAGGAATTTTCATTTGTCAAGACTTCAAAGAACTTCGAGTTACTAGGGTAGTGTAATATATTCTGTAGGTCCCTTACATCTGCCAGCTGATACAGAAACTAGCAATCTAGTCCCAATTTATGTCTTTCCAGGCGAGCCGTTTGGATGTGAACAATCCTCAGCTACAAAAAAAACATTTGTGCTTGTTCGTGCTCCTTTTTTGTTTTGGAATGTTGTGCAGATAATAGTTAAAAGAAACTACAGCTTGGAGTATATTTTCAATTATTTGATAAGAATTAAAACAAGCATCCTAATCTATACACAATAAAGCCAAATACAAGTAACTATGTAGTGAAAGTATTGGGGAATCAGCTGTTCAGATGTTTGGTTCCTGTTCCCATAATCTCTAGCCATTGGCCATTTGGGATGACACAGATAGGCAGTATCTGGAGCAGTAGTTCTCAACCTGTGGGTTTTCAACCAGTTTACCAGCTGATAGGATTTCTGGGAGTTGAAGGCCAAAGCATCTAGGGACCAACAGGTTGAGATCCACTGATCTGGAGCATTACAGGCTTTCCACATAAAGCCCGCCCTGATAAAGTAGTAGAAGATACTTTATGAGGCATGGAATGGTTGTAATACAAATAATTCCACAACAAGGAAATTGGTTTTAAAATAATGAGTATGCAGAAGTTTATCACACAAGGCAGGCAAATTAGTATTGTACGCATCTTGCTATTGGACTGACCCATGATTATACTGCCCTTCACTATTAACAGGACACATAAATAGCTCCCAATCCCACAGTATTTCTACCTTGGTGTAATTCATCCCTTCTGCTTCTGTGAAGTAAAGTGGTGTCGGAAAACAAATTTATCTTGTTTCTCCCACCCCCACTTCCATTCCAAAGCTATCTGTTTTATGCTTATTTTCAATTTTATATTTATATTTGCCTTTTTTGTTTTCAATCTGAAATTGTGGGGATGTTTTAAATTTTAAAGATTAAAATACAGAAAACTGGTAGCACAGGAAAGGGAGTGAATATATGAGGAAATGGGATCATGGGACCACAAACTGGCAAATCAGCACAATTGTGCAATTTGAAGAGATGTATGATATCAAAGATCTGTCAACCCTGGTGTGTATCTGTAGCATGCCTCTACTGATAGAGTGGCTTCATGAGAAAAAAAAAGTCCAAAGTGATTATCTCTTTTGTCCCGTTATGTGTCTTACATAATCTCTACTCTTTCTTGTGATATTCAAAAATTTTGTACAAAAATGCGTAAGGTTTTAAAAGAGACTACCCTGGTGGTGCAGTTGGTTAAATGCTGAGCTGCTGACTGAAAGGTTGGTGATTTGAATCCAGGGAACAGGGTTAGCTCCTGCTGATAGGCCCAGTTTCTGCCAACCTAGCAGTTCAAAAACATGCAAATGTGAGTAGCTCAATAGGTATCACCTTGGCAGGAAGGTAATGGCGCTCCGTGCAGTCATGCTAGCCACATGACCTTGGTGGTATCTATGGACAATGCCGGCTCTTTGACTTAGAAATGGAGATGACACCACCCCCCATAGTCAGACACAACTATACTTAATATCAGGGGGAACCATTACCTTTATCCCTAAAGAAATGGCAATAGTTTATATGCACCTTAACAGAGGACTTCTATATCCTGGGACACAATAGGTTATGAGTGCAGTTGCACAAAATATGGTACAAAATTATAATTATTTGTTTTACTCCTGCTGCTACTCCTTTATTGTTTTATTAATTCATAGGAACCAGTACAGATATTGCAAATCATGTACAAACTTATATATAAGTATGAATTATTGCCAGTTTGATTGGTTTTTAGGTAAAGGTTTTGGAACTGGGTATAATGATGCAAGAACTTCTTTCACCATTTATACTAGTCAGCTGTTATAAATCTAATTTACAGGTACAGCCTGCGCTTGCATTTTATTGTGCTATTGTAATTTCTTTTTTCTTTTTTTCTTTTGCAAGGCCGTTGTTGAAGTCATGTGAGAATTTATTCTTTACTATTGTCTGCCCTGAATCACTGTAATCAAAAATTTCATGGCTAACCAATATATTCTCAGCAAGTTTTAGTGGTTGTGTATCAAATTCTAGTTGTAAAACAAAGGTGATTTCATCAGGCTTCTTACATATGATAAATAGTCAATAATTTTGCCCTTTAGGTATAGGCAACTATTTCAGAACCAAAGACCCTAAGGAAAACATACCAAGAGCTAGAGGGCCAAAGCTAATTGGTATATTTTCATGACATAAGATGTGTAATTGGATTGCTATTTGCCTTGGCACAGATCCCAAACTAAGCCAATTAACATATTTTGCATATTTGTGATATTCATAATGTTAAACCTCTGCTACGAATATATTTTAATTAAAAGTTCCTAGTGCAACAAATAAAACATTATTCCAGTAGTCTAGGAATCATATATGTTCAATTCAGCTTTTAACAGGTTGGGATATGAGATCCAGATTATATTGCCTGTTGGAACCATTCCATATCCATGTTGCTAGAAGTCATAGGGTTCATAATAAGTCTGTGGCAGTAAGTGCACTACTTCAAAACACAATTATAATCATCTACAGCATGGACCACCAGTGGTCTGCGAGAACAAAATTATGGTCCATTGCATTACCGTTAATACACGGTTACAAGAGTGACTGGTCTCACAAAACCCTTATAATGCCGAGGCATATTAAATATGGTTTTCTGTGGATGAACAGATGGTGACTACTGGATGGGATATGTTCTGTATCAGAAACTAGAGCTGATATGGTCTATCCAATGCAATTTTCTGAATCAGCACCCGAAATAACCAAGCTGAATCTAAAGTTGACCAAAAACAGATATGTAACCCTTTTGGTACCAAAGTGGAACCTGGTCAAAAAAAGTTTGGGAACCACTAATCTACAGGATATAATTGCAAACATATCTGAAATGGAGGTGTTCATTTCCTTCATACCAAACTGTTGATCTAGTATAGACATCATGGATCAAGCAAAAGAGTGGGAAATAGTTATCTCTAATACATAGATTCAATTAACTTTTTATTAATAACATTAATAACAGCATAAAATTGAGACATTCATCCTTGCATTTGGGGCCAACACATTTGAAAATATTCGCTGAAAATGTTTTTTTTGGGGGGGACACCCCAAGGTTTATTCAGATGCTGCTATTACACTGGTTTAACCACTAGTAAATCCCATTGGGTTCAATGGTAATTATTCCCTAACACATGTATGCTTACAACACTTTCCTAACATAAACAAGCAGGTAAGCCCAATTAAATACAAGTAGATGTGTATTGCTGAACAACAACAAAAGCAAATTTATTTATTTCCGGTATTTCTACTCCGCCTCTTCTCTACCCCCGAAGGGGGACTCAGGATGGCTTACATTTGGCAGTGATTCTGTCATGATCCAGACCACCTTAAGGAGACAGCCACAATAAAGTAAACAGTTAGAGTTTATTAGCAACAGCCCAAAAGCTTCTCACAGCATCTCAAATATGACAAAAGGCACAGGAAAATGATGAGACAAACCAATAGTTAGAAAACTCCAAGTTCCAACTCATTCACAAGAAGAAATGAGGCTGAGAGAGTGTGCGTGAGCAGCCCAAAGTCACAACCAGCCAAAAAGAACAGGCTACTCCAAGGCAGAGTAACAAACACATGATAACAGTGTTGTCAAGAAGTAGTAGCATCGTCACACAGTCCAAACGTCATGCCAGGAGGAATACAGGATGAATCGTCAGTCAGTCCTTATGTCAAGCTAGGAGGGATGTAAACAAAGCAGGGAAGTCAGGTCAACCCAGAATCCAAAACAAAGAAACAGGGAAATCTAGCACAGAAGGGATTTAAGGTGGAGCAGCCAAAGGCAGGATACAAAGATGCGGAAGCCCACGGAATACAATACCAAGATCCAGAATTCCACATCCACAGTCAGTCCAACAATCAGTCAAGCAGCGAATCAGCACAGAAGGCAACAGCCTGGATAGCAAGAACAACGCCTTGCCAGCTGCAACAAATGGTTAATTGCAAGCCCCCTTTATTCAGTCCTTCTTGTTGATTGCACCAATGCCTCTTTCCCATTCCTTCAGCTGCCAGCATCTCCTCCCGTGCCGCCCTTTGTCTTTCTTTTCAGGCGATCCATCTCCTGCGATGACTCAACTCTCCCCAACAGTCCCCATGAGACCCATTCCCAGCACGCCAACTCCCATCTCCCGTGAACCCTGCAAACGAATCACTGGTAGTGGGTCCAAGAAGATATCCTGTATTTATTGCACCTTAGTCCAATCCATCTCATTAGAGTCTCCTTCAGTACTCTGTGGACCCTCATCCATATCTCCCGATGACTGCTCCTTGTCCCCACTCTCATCATCCTCCGAAAAACCCAGAAATATTTCATCCCCAGAGGAAGTATTTGCCTCAATTTCTTCCTTTCTTGCTCCTCATCCGACTCTTGCTCACGAGTAGACCGTTTGTCATTTCTAGCTACAGACTCCTCTCTCTCAGCCTCAGGCTCAACTGCAACAGATTCAATGTCGTTACATATAAACATATTACATTTAACCATTAAAATACATAAAATAGTAATTAAAACAGTACATAAAGCATTAATTAAACAATAAAACCGTATCCTCATCTATATCGCTTTATCAATCCATTTCCAACCAAAGTGCTGATTTATGTCTGCTGTCTGAAAGCCTGGTCCCAGAACAACTACAACAGCCAGAGGAGCTGACACAACAAGGGGGTAGTATGCTCCCTGTATGTAGCTCCTGTTAGTAATCTGGCTGACACCCATTGGACTAACTGGAATCCCAGAAACTGTAACTCCCAAATGTCAAGGTCTATTTTCCCCAAACTCCATCAGTGTACTCATTTGGGCATATTGAGTATTCATGTCAAGTCTTCAAAGGGAGCCCCATGTAGAGTGTGTTGCAGTAATCTATTCAGGATGTAACCAGAGCATGGACGATCGTGGCCAGATCAGACTTCCCAATGTACGGGTGCAACTGGCACACAAGTTTTAACTGTGCAAATGCTCCCCTGGCCACCACTAAAAACTGGGGTTCCAGGCTCAGCTATGAATCCAGGATCACTTCCAAGCTGCTAAACTGCATCTTCAGGGGAATGTAACCCCATCCAACACAGGCTGTAATCCTATGCCCTGTTTGGCCTTTCGACTGACCAGGAGGACCTCTGTCTTATCTGGATTCAGTTTCAATTTGTTAGCATTAATGAATCAACAGAAAATATTGTACTTCTCTAGGAATGTCTGCAAACTTTTTGTTCCCAAAGATTGCAGCTCAATGAATTCACACCGCATTGAGCTGGATTGAGCTACAATGTACATTGAACTACACTGAGCATAAAATATAGTTTCAACTTTATTATATTGCAGTGTAGATGGGGCCATACTTTTGTCTGATGTAATCTAGCTCAGTGTTTTTCAACCTTTTTTGAGCCGCGGCACATTTTTTACACTACCAACCAAAATGACACAAAATGACACTCTAACACAGTAATACATATACCGTATTTTTCGCACCATAAGACGCAGTTTTTTCCTCCCAAAGTGGGATGAAAAATCAGCTGCGTCTTATGGAGCCGAAGACGAGGGAGGAGGGAGCAGAGGGGCGGCGATATATTGTACTTACCGGCGGCGCGGAGGAACCCGAGGTGGAGCAGGAGGAGGGGGGGAGGCCACGAGGGCGGCCCCCACGGAGACCAAGACAGAGGCGCATCTTCCTGATGTCAGGAAGATGCGCCTCTGTCTTCGGGTCTCCGTGAGGCTGCCTCGAGGCCCGAAGACAGAGGCGCATCTTCCTGACGTCAGGAAGATGCGCCTCTGTCTTCGGGTCTTCGTGGAGGCTGCCCTCGAGGCCTGAAGACCGAGGCGCATCTTCCTGACGTCAGGAAGATGCGCCTCTGTCTTCGGGTCTCCGTGGAGGCCGCCCTCGTGGCCCGAAGACAGAGGCGCATCTTCCTGACGTCAGGAAGATGCGCCTCTTCCAAGGAGGAAGGGGAGGAAGACCTCGCCGGCTGTAAGTACGCACGGAAGGAGAGAGGCCGGAGGGAGGGAAGGAAGGAAGGAGGAAGAAGCCGCAGTGCCTCCGCAGGGGCTCTTTTTCCTATTTTCCTCCTCCAAAAACAGGGTGCGTCTTATCAGCAGGTGCGCCTTATGGTGCGAAAAATACGGTAGTTAATATGTTTTTAAATGTATTTATACACTCAGTGTGAAACCTGGGCCTGTTTCGATGAACACAACATAGATATCCTGACAGGAATGGCAGAAAGACACACACGAAGGTCTTGCTCAACAGCTGGGAGTTATAGTTCACCCGCAATCAAAGAGCACTCTGAACTCCACCAATGATGGAATGGAATCAAACTTCCCACACAGAACTCCCATAACCAAGAGAAAATACTATAAGAGTTTGGTGGGTATTGACCTTGAGTTTTGGAGTTGTAGTTCACCTATATCCAGAGAGCACTGTGGACTCAAACAATGTTGGATCAGGACCAAACTTGGCATGAATATTCAATATGCCCAAATGAGTACACAGATGGATTTTGGGGAAAATAGACCTTGACATTTGGGAGTTACAGTTTCTGGGATTTATAGTTAACACACAATCAAAGAGCATCCTGAACTCTTGCAACAATGGAATTGAACCAAACTTGGCATATTGAACTCTCATTACCAACAGAAAGTACTGAAAGGGTTTGCTTGGGAATTGACCTTGAGTTTGGAAGTTGTAGTTCACCTACACCCAGAGAGCACTGTAGACTCAAACAATGTTATGTTATGTTGTTGTTTGTTTTCTATCCAGAATCACAATGTTGGAAGGAGGCTCACCACTTTAAGGTCCCTAAAACAGGCATGGGAAAACTTCGGCCCTCTGGGTGCTTTGGACTTCAACTCTCACCATTCCTAACAGCCTGAGGCCCTTTCCTGCTTAAGTGGCTGAGGGGGGGAAAGGAAGAGGGCCTGAGGCTGCTAGGAATGGTGGGAGTTGGAGTCCAAAACACCTGAAAGGTCCAAGTTTCCCCATGCCAGCTTTCGACAGAGACCTTTTCCTCCCCCTTCCCCTTCGCTCTGCTCGCTTTGCTCATGCTGCCACGTGTTCAGGAGGAGAGGGGGGAGGGAGGAAGATGTGGGGCGAGTCTGTGCAGTAGCACCCGCATGGGTCATGTCTTCCTCCCTTCCCCTCCCATCCTGAACATGCTCGCGCTGCCCCCTCAGATCAAAATGGTGGCAGAAGCAGCAAAGCGAGGCTGGGAAGAAGGGAGTCCAAGTGGAGAAGAAAAAGTGTTCAGCAGGAGGGGGAAGAAAGGGTATTGGAGGTTCCAAATTCCCACGGCACACCTGATGATCATTCACGGTACACTAGTGTGCCGCGGCACACTAGTTGGGAAACATTGATCTAGCTAACATTATGAGGCCTAGAAGAGGAGGGGCGTAGAAAGGACTTTCCTTCTACCAGCCTGTCAAAATATTCTTCAGTTGATACCATAGAAACTGACAGAAATGGCTTTTAATAGTGTGTTTAAAAGTTATTGTTTTTGAACATTTGTATTGCCCACTGTTTGAAGTATATTTTGTTTTCACTTATATTGTGAACTTCCTTGGCAACTACCTTGGGGGGAAAATGAAGAATAAATTAAAAGACCAAATACGTGAATATAGACCAAGTCCTCTAGGAACAACAGGAACATGACCACAGCCCTCAGCAGCCCTTTAGGTGGATGAGTGCTCAGCTGTATAATGTGTACTCAATATGGATTTCTTCTTTGCAAGCCAAGGGTTCATGCACACTAATTTTCTTAAACCAGCAAGCTCAGATCCTGAGGCCGAATTCAATGCTCTGTATTTCCCTGGATGCTATGCTCCCTTCCCATGACATTGCATTTAACGATTTCCAGCTTTTTATAGAATTTATCCATGTTCAAAAATGTTGAAATGCTTCTCCTAAGGCATAGTTACCAGCAGAAAGCACTTTCAGCTAAATATACTAGCATGCTAAGTTCAAGCCTTTTCTCCTTTGTTCCATTTAGAAACTCCCTGCAATTCAATTTGAACCTTGGGCGAAAATAGGTGTCCAACTCAATTTCCAGTTTTATATATTTATTTACTCCACAGACCATTTACAGTAACAAAGGGACCATGGACAGAAAACAAAGTTTCACAAAGAAGCTATGAAGTATCTGATCCTGGATACAGCAACATCAGATCAAAATGCCGGTTTTGATTTTTGAAACTCAATTTAAAAATATTGCAACAAATGCAACATTCTATCTGTTGATACATCCTTAAATTTGCAATTCAAAAAGAACAATATCGAATGGAAAACAAAACTGAATAGATCAGTCTTCTTGTGGTCTCATAATAAAATTTACAGGGAAAAAAACAAACATGCAAAAAGTATAATCTTAAAATAAACTCCTGTGACCCCTTCAGAGTGTATAAAATGGTTTTGGAAAGCACAACCTAAAACAGCAAGAAATTCCTTTTAAAAGAGACTAGAAATGACTTCCTATTGGGTTCACCAATGATTCCTATCAAAATTCCCAAAATGGCCCTCAAAAGCATAGCATTTGCCTACCCATGGGGGAAATGGCAATTCCTCTATATCCTCCTCCCAGCAATCAAGACTGCATCACTCTTAATGTAGAAGTGTAAATGCTACACAACATGTTGATATGCACCACAGAGGTGCACAAAACATGCTAACTGTATCTAGCTACAGGGAAAAAACAACAGTTTGTTGCAATAGCTCCTTTGGCTGCCAATCTGTTCCCAAGTACAATTCCATGTGCTGGTGTGATGACCTCCAAAGTCCTTATGGCTTGGATCAAGCAACATTTCTCCCTTTCTGAGCCAATTAAAACTGTATGGTCTTCAGAAGATGACCTCCTCTCAGTCCCATCATCTCCTCAGACCAGGGCCGTCGCCAGGATTGTGGTTCGGGGGGCTGAGACAAGAGGGTCTACCTAGCAAACCTTTTGTATTGTTATCCCAATAACCCCATTAGTGTGGGATATAATGAGCATGGTGATCAGATCATGATATGAATAAACATAACAGTTTGAATAATGTACCAGTAAGGCCTTCTCGCGGACCACTCTGAGTTTCGGGGCTGAAGCCCCCCTAGCCCCCCCCTGGCTACATGCCTGCCTCAGACCAGATTTGTGGGGGAAAGGGATAGGCCTTTCTTAGTGGTTGCTCCCAGATTTTGACATTCTTCCACCGCAGATAACCAAGCATACCCCATTACTCTTGTTCTGCCAACACGTCAAAACATTTTGTGCTCATAGGCTTTTAGAAACTAGCATGGGCATCCAATGGTGTCCTGTACTGTTTTCTGATTTAAGTATATTCTTTTAATGACTGCTAATGGTCTTCAGCATCATTCACTTGGCTTTTAAGTAAGTTTAGGTTTATCCTTATCAAGAAAGTGCGACAGTGGAGCAGAATAAACAACTCCACATCTGTATGCTTGTCCACAATGCTCTGCTTCGTGTACAGTTTGTTTAAAGCTACAGACAATGCAGTTGCTGTTATCCGTTTTTGGTCATAAATATTTGGATGCTTGTGCTCCTTCTATATTTATCAGTTTTTAAAACTTATTTATGCAAAGCTTTTGATATAAAATAAATAATCTTTTTGTGCCACATTGATATGCATTGTTTGCAATATATTGTAAGCTCATCTGAATCCCATTATTCTGAAAAAGACTAGATATAAATGAGCAAATAAATAAACAAAAGATCAATTTTCTTTCTCAGTCCTATTTTGAAAATCTTTTGTTGTTATTATTACAAAAAGTTATTTTTTCCTGCCAACAGTGTATTTATTTTTACAAAACTAAATTAAAGAAACCTATTTAGAATTAGCTCAAATTTCCACTTTATTTTCCTACAGTACCGTATATACTCAAGTATAAGCTGGTTTCGTCAGCACCTTTTAAGACTGAAAAAGCCCCCCTCAACTTATATTTGGGTTGGCTTATACTCAAGTATATACAGTAATTTTATTGATATCTATTTTTATTTTTATTTTTTAAATTTACCAATAGTTGCTGCATTTCCCACCCTTTGCTTATACTCACATCAGTAAGTTTCCCAATTTTTTTGCTGGAAAATAAGATGCTCCAGCTTATATTCAGGTTGTCTTATATTCATTTATATATGGCAATTTATAGACTTAACGGAACAGATTACTGATCAAGTGCATGTCCATCATGGATGAAAGCTATCTCTTTGTTATTAGGTGTTATGCGAGTAATATTTTATGAGTTACTAATATTGTACAAGTTTGAAACTATAAAAGATTATCGGCTCATTAATTAAGGAGCCCACAGTGGTGCAGTGAGTTAAACTGCTGAGCTGCTAAACTTGTTGACCGAAAGGTCACAGGTTCAAATCTGGGGAATGGCGTGAACTTCTGCTATCAGCCCCAGCTTCTGCCAACCTAGAAGTTCAAAAACATGTAAATGTGAATAGGTCAATATGTATTGCTCCAGTTGGAAGGTAACAGTGCTCCATGCAGTCATGCTGGCCACATGACCTTGGAGATGTCTAGGAACAATGCTGGCTCTTCATCTTAGAAATGGAGATGAGCATCAACCCCCAGAGTCAGACATGACTGGACTTAATGCCAGGGGAAAACCTTTACCTTTACTAATTAAGGTAAACATGCATAATGAAAGATCCTCCATATGCTATTGTATCTCCCCTCATCTCTCATGAGTGGTAAGGGCTGATGGAAGTGCAGTCCAAAAATATCTGAATGGCACACATTCATTACCCTTCATTTAAAGATTGATTCATAAAGAGGAAATGAAATACATTTGCAGTCTTTGAGTAATATTTATTTATTTATTTATTTATTATTCGCTCTTGTATTCCGCTCCTCCCAGCAGGCTCGGGGCGGATCACAATAAAATACATGGGCGGCATGTCGGTTACATAACGACATACGGCCCTACAATTTAAAAACAAAGTAACATAAAACCACATTAAAACAGGTTATATCGACCAATGTGGGTATAAAGGCATAACATAACTCTTGGTCCGGAGTGCCTAATTAAAGGCTAGGCCGAAGAGGGCCATCTTGCACGCCCTCCGGAACGGGGCCAATTCAGAGATGGCCCGAACGCTGACCGGGAGGGCGTTCCAAAGGACCGGTGCCGCCACAGAAAAGGACCTTTGTCTGGTTGTTGATAGGTGGCAGGAGCGGACTGATGGAATTAGTAACAGATTCTGTTCATCTGATCGCAGTGATCTCGGGGACAAGTACGGGGTAAGGCGGTCCTTCAGGTACGCAGGCCCTAGGCCGTGCAAGGCCTTAAAGGTTAAGACCAACACCTTGAAGGCAATTCGGTACTCAATAGGGAGCCAGTGCAGTTGCCGGAGGATAGGTGTAATGTGCTCCCTCACCGGCACTCCTGCCAGTAGGCAAGCAGCGGCATTCTGCACTAGCTTGAGTTTCCGGATTGTCGACAAGGGGAGGCCAGCGTAGAGGGCATTACAGTAGTCCAGTCTCGAGATGACCGTCGCTTGGATTACCGTGGCCAGGTCATCCCTGGACAGGTAGGGTGCCAGTCGCCTAGCCTGTCGGAGGTGATAGAATGACGTCCTGCTGACCACGGAGACCTGGGCCTCCATGGTCAGCGAGGAGTCCAACACAACCCCCAAGCTCTTAACCGACGGCGATGGATTAAGCCGTTCGCCGTCCAGGGTAGGCAACCAGCACCCATCCAGCCCAGGCCGACCAGGCCATATATAAGCAGTAGTTTCTAGAATTAATATATAAGCAGTAGTTTCTAGTGATACATTAGGTTAAGAAAAACATACGGTCATCCATCCACATTTGTGGTTCTGCCTTTTATGAATTTGATTATTCATAGATTTGATTAAAATGTTCTCTTTAGGAATCTTTAAGTCCTTCAGTGTGACTCCTTGATGAACTTCCTTAGATTATAATTATATATGCAATTTACTAAAGTCAGCTGAAATCAAGGTTTAGCACAGTGCAGTGGTTTGAGTGCCACTGGCCAAAAATTCCAGGAGACCAAAATCCAAATCTTCTCCCAGCCATGAAAATGCACTAGCTGATCTTGAGCAAGTCACATTCTCTCAGACCTAAAAGAAGGCAATGGTAAGACTCCTTTAAATCTATATTACAAAGAAAAACTTATGATGGGGTTGGTACATGTTGGAACTGACTCAAAGGCAAATAACAACAACAAAAATTAATCATGGCTAACAGTGGATGTTAATGGGACCTAAGCACATGAACCAATGGACCACAGTGCAACTGAAGTGCTTATCCCTAATGTAGATGTTGAAATTACTGTTTCTTTGGCACCCATTTCTAGCTTACTTGATGCTAAGCTTGTTTATCTTTGTCATGTAGTACAGCATCTTATTGATGGTTAAGATGCTGTAATGGACCCAATGGAGAACACTAACCTTTTAGTGTTTTCAACCAGCTCTGTAGCTCTTAACATTAACTCAGATACAATTTGCATTCTTCTCAATTATATTTGTCATCTACTTGAAAATGATGGATTACGGTAAATTGAAACATTTCTCTTGCATTTGCAAATAAATAGCTTTGCACAATTATGTGAATAAGCAAGCAGTACTACTGTTTATTTTAAAGCATTTTAGTTCATTTGGTGTATTACTGGAGAATGAGTATAATAAGTCATCTAATGTGCACTATTTCAGATCTTCCTAGTTTCTACATTTATAGGCAATCCCCAAGTTATGAACAAGATAGGTTCTGTAGGTTTGTTCTTAAGTTGAATTTGTATCTAAGTCAAAATGTCACATTGTTATGTGTAACTCCAGCCATATAGATATATAGAGACAGGGGGAGCAAGCTTTGGATACCACAGGGAAGGGTTAACACCAATGTGATGTTTGTTTTGCTGTCTGTGCCCATGTTCAGAAAATTTCATTTCACTTTCTGTCCCTGTGATAATTGGATTTTGAAAAATGTGGCTTTTTGTGGAAACAAGGATTGGTGCTAAAGCTTCAATAGAAACCCTCTTTTCCCCATGATAACTCCTCCAGGAGTGAATTTCTCTTCCCAGATTTGGATTTCTCCTACTTCCTTTTGTCTTACTTTCATTCTTAACTATGAGTCATTTGTAAGTCAGGTGTTTGTAACTCAGGTACTGCCTGTATTGGTAAAAGGATTTCATGACTACTCTGTATTTCTGTGCACAGTTCAAAGTGCTGGTCATAATATCTAAAACCCAAGATGACACAAAACCAGAATAAAAGGCTGCCTAGTTTTAAAGATCAAAGACATATTTGATGGAAAACAAGAGCCTTTGCAAACTCTTGAACTTCCTGGAAAAAGAGACTATCTCTCAGCCAGCAAACAAGGGCCTTCTCTGTGGTGGCCCCTCGGCTGTGGAACTCCCTGCCTAGGGATATCAGATTGGCCCCGTCCCTCCTAACCTTTCAAAGAAACCCCTGAAAACTTGGCTCTTCGAGCAAGCTGTTGGAGCTTCAGCATAATCAGACAAACTTGAATCAGAAAATGACATAGGAACAGCTATGACGGCGGAACGGATAATGACTAAACATGATGACATAACTTTAAAAAAAATATTGTTTACTGTTTTGATGCTTTTAGATATATTGTAATATGATGTTTTTGATTTTTATTGATGTATGTATTTATATATGGCATCGAATTGTGCCGACTGTTTGCCGCCCTGAGTTGCCTTCGGGCTGATATGGGCAGGGTAGAAATAGCATAAATAAATAAATAATTTTCAATTAGATGAGCTTGTTACATTTAGGCTATTTCATATATGTGTGTGTGTGGGGGGTGTCAGTTAGCTGGGCCCTGCTATATCTTTTTAATTATGTATTTCAATTATGTTTTTAATCTATTTTGTGTTTTAGTTATATTTCTTTTGTATATGAACTTATGAGTGCTGTTTTAGACAAAGAGGGGAATATTCATTTAGTGAATCAACAATAAATAAAAATAAAATCATAAACTGACAAATCTTATACAGAATCAGTTCCTTAGATGCTTGTCAAAAGCACTGAAGCATTCATCAAGATGGTTGGCAGACTTGGTATTCAAGCTTCATAAGAGTTTTGAGGACTTAATCATGCTTAAATACACAGAGGCCTCATAAACTTGAATATCAATCGCACTTCTGTGAAGGTAATATGCTTCATGAATATACTGAAAATCATGTTGCAGTTTCTTCAAGAATATATGTGATAACAGTACCTAGGTAGTGCTTTTCCTACATGGTAATGTTATAGAAGCTACACACCAATAGAACCCTAATGAGTATAAACCTTACAGAAAAATGGTCACATAGCTACAGATCCTCTGCTGGGAGAAAGGTGGGTGCACAATAATTCAGAAAGTAAACATTGCTGTGTATATTTTATGTCACAGCCTTGAAGAGTGTAGAAGAAATGGCTTTGTTTGTATTTCATAGCTGCTTCTTTTGAAATTACTCTTAAAATTACTTTGTGTAGGGAAAACATGCTCTTTGGTGTTGATGACAAGTCAATATTCTAGGTTGGGAGGAAATATACCAATCAATGTAGATTCAAGGTTAAGTGTAAAGTGATGCTGTAGATAACACATTAATATTGCATTTGGTTTTGTTTTGTTTTTGAAATCTTCCTAACAGGCAATGCATTCTAGAAGACAATAAGTTTGACTGTATGAAACATGTGTTTATGATTGTTTACCTTTATAGGTTGTAACAGACCCCACCAAGTATAAAAGTACAACTAAATGTATAGCTATTGTCACACACCGACCCAACAGCTATACCCAAGCAAGCTTTGGGCTTGTAATATTGTTTATTTTTTAGGTTTTGAAGGGATATTGTTTTTTACTATCTTGAAAAGCAGCTTTGGCTACATGTTAAATGGCTTTTCAAACAGAGAACTTTGGAAAGCATGATATAAGGACCTTCAGTTAGAAGAAAATAAACATCAAAATTCTTTGTATATAAGATCTTAATAGCTTTGAAAAAATGATATTTATAAAGCCCAGTTTGTGCTGCTAAATATTTTTTCTCACTGGCCATAATCCCGCCAAAATGCTTGGAAACTGTTTAAAAATACTTTAAAACAAGCCGAACTAAAATGCATTCCTAAAATAAGAAAGAGGCCGGGAAAGTCCAAGAGGACATCGGCATGGCTTACAAATGAAGTAAAAGATGTGATTGGAAAAAAGAAAAACTCATTTAAGAAATGGAAGGCTCTTCCTACTGAGGAGAACAGAAAGGAACACAAGCTCTGGCAAACTAAATGCAAAGCAACCGTCAGGAAAGCCAAGAGAGATTTTGAGGCACATATAGCTAAGAACATTAAAAAAAAATAACAAAAACTTCTTTAAGTACATCAGAAGCAGAAACCCAACTAGAAAAGCAGTTGGGCCACTTGACGAAAATGGTAAGAAAGGGACAATAAGTGAAGACAAGGAGATTGCCGAGCGGCTAAACGACTTCTTTGCCTCCGTTTTCACACAGGAGGACAGACAACATATGCCTGCAGCTGAGTCAGTTTTTCAGGGAGGGAATTAAATGAATTAAACCAGATAGAGATAAACAAGGAAGATGTTCTCACATGCCTTACTAAACTAAATGTCAACAAATCACCAGGGCCGGATGGCATCCACCCCAGAGTTCTTAAGGAACTCAAGTGTGAAATTGCTGAAATTCTAGCCAAAATATATAACCTTTCTCTAAGATCAGGCACTGTACCCGAGGACTGGAGGGAGGCAAATGTAACTCCGATCTTCAAAGAAGGATCAGGGTGATCCAGGAAATTATAGGCCAGTTAGTCTAACCTCAGTTCCAGGCAAAGTGATGGAAACCATTATTAAAGAAAAATTACTAAGCACATAGAAGAACAGGCATTGCTGAAGGAAAATCAACATGGTTTCTGCAAAGGCAAATCATGTCTTACTAACTTGTTAGAATTCTTTGAGGGTGTAAATAAACACATAGATAAAGGGACCCAGTCGATATTGTTTACCTTGACTTTCAAAAGGCTTTTGACAAAGTCCCTCACCAAAGGCTCCTAAATAAGCTCTTCAGCCATGGAATCAGAGGACAGGTCTTGTCCTGGATTGGAACCTGGCTAAACTGTAGGAAACAAAGGGTGGTAATAAATTGACATTTCTCTGGGTGGAAAGAGGTGAGAAGTGGCGTACCCCAAGGTTCAGTTTTGGGTCCGTTACTTTTTAATTTATTCATTAATGACCTGGATGTAGGAGTAAATTCTGAGGTAGCAAAGTTTGCAGACGACACTAAATTGTTCAGGGTAGTTAAAAATGAAACTGATTGTAAAGAGCTCCAGAAAGATCTCTCGAAATTGAGTGAATGGGCAACAAAGTGGCAAATGCATTTTAACCTAAACAAGTGTAAAGTCATGCACATCGGGGCAAAGAACCCCAACTACACCTACCAATTGATGGGGTCAAAGCTTTCTGAGACAAACCAGGAAAGGGATCTTGGGGTTTTGGTGGACAGCTCAATGAAGATGTCAACCCAGTGCGCAGCAGTAAAAAAAAGCAAATTCTATGCTTGGCATGATCAGGAAGGGAATCGAAAATAGGTCGTCAAATGTTGTATTGCCTCTCTACAAATCTATGGTGAGGCCACATCTGGAGTACTGTGTACAATTCTGGTCACCGCACCTCAAGAAGGATATAATGGAACTGGAAAAGGTACAGAAAAGGGCAACAAGAATGATCCAAGGGATGGAGCAGCTCCCTTTACGAAATCAGGTTGCAACGCCTTGGTCTTTTCAGCCTTGAAAGACGGCGTTTAAGAGGTGACTTGATCGAAGTGTATAAAATCATGCATGGGATAGAAAGGGTGAATAGAGAAAAATATTTTCTCTGTCACACAACACTAGGACTAGGGGCACTCCCTAAAGCTCCAAGGTAGGAAAGTTAGGACTAATAAAGGGAAATATTTCTTCACCCAGAGGGTCATTGGGTTATGGAACTCACTTCCAGAGGAGGTTGTGACAGCGGTCAGCCTGGACAGCTTCAAGGCAGGATTAGACAGATTCATGGTTACCAAGGGAATCAGTAGCTACTGAAATGGACATCCAAGTGCCACCTCTGTGTTGATGGAGGCAGGCAGGATTTCCCCGGGTACTGGTTGTGGGGGGTCGGGAGCAGGTGAGGATTTTGCCCTCCTTTCTGCTAGAGATCCCTGTGTACAACTAGTGGGCCACTGTGTGACACAGAATGCTGGACTAGATGGGCTGAGGCCCGATTCAGCATGGCTCTTCTTATGTTCTTATGTTCTTATGTAATGGCATGGCTATTCTGGTGACATTAATTCTGTCAACATTTATTTATTTACTATTGAAATATTTTTAAATGGATGGAGATGTGAAAGGCAGAAGGCTAAAGGGTATAGGAAAGGGCGAGACATTTCAGCTGCATTCCCATCTCTGCTTGCACAAATGTTGGTTGTAGTTCAGCATTAACAATACTTTTAAGTCATGCGATTGAAGGACTTGAGAGGCTAAAATACCACCCTTGACAACCTTGAGTGCTGGTCCATAGGCCGGGTTAATAGGTTTACTCAGTTTCTTATATAAAACAGTAAAGATTTTGATTGCAGTGGGTTGTAGTTAAGCATTGCGTTCCCATACTAGAGAACCACTTATAATGGCAATTTGGACAAGGATGATAAAAAATAATGGAATCATGAAACTGATACTGCATAATAACTTATGTACTCAAACAAGATAAAAAGAGCCCTTATTAATTCAGCTAGTACACTGTCTCAGTTCATATAGAGTATTTAGAGGCAACACAACTAGGGCAGGTATATTAAATTAATCACATCAGCATTTCACTCCCAATGAAAAGGGTGATCACTATTTATCGAACAGGACTTTCAAACATGGTGAAAGTACAAAAGTGCTCTGTGAGCAGTTGTTTGACTTCCAAATGTGGTAGAGTCTCCTTCACTACACTGAAGGGAAGTCCCATGACATGAATTCATCTAAGAACTAGGGGTATGTACAGTACCGTTTTTCAAAACGGGATCTTTCTCTCTCTCTTTTTGGCAATTTTATTAAATTTTCTTAGTTTAATATGTTTCAGTCCTTTTATTTTTAACTATTAAAAATAAAAGGACTGAAACATATTAAACTAAGAAAATTTAATAAAACTGTTTCACTAGAGAGGTGGGATTGGTGGATGTGAGTTGGGGGTGGCGGCTGTGAAACGGCATTTGTGTGGGGGGGGTGTTGAGCCCCCATGAAGAGGATACTAGAAGTATTTCAATTTCTAGCTTCTTGCTTCTGTACTCTGTCCTGTACTTTTCGTTCCCCCATTTTTTTTACAAAGAGAGAAAGATTGGAATTGAGTCAAACGTGATCTGCTCTCTTGCTCTGATTTGTCTCAGGCAAGGCTAAGGGGGGAAACCACAGTGCATCTGAAAGCAGCCGATTTCCACCACCATGTGGTCCATTTCAGCCAATTCAGTTCAAGCCCTGTCCCATCCTGTTTCCGGAGGTTTGATTTCCAAAACGGCTGCATTCGGTTACACTGTGGTTTCCCCCCTTAGCCTTGCCTGAGACAAATCAGAGCAAGAGAGTGGATCACGTTTTACAAATATGGCCCTTTCTGTTGGAGTTCAGCCTGTGCTTGTGTTTCAGAATCAAGGTGCTTCTGATGTGGGGAATGATGTCACTGAGGATCAAGATGGAGATGGTTTGGTATTAATGCAGAGAATGACATAGGGACACTGGTTCAAAGTGTAGTTCCCCATGAGAATGTTCCTACAGGGTATAGGGATGATGGTTTACTCACTAACCCAGAGAGTTCCCAAGATTTGGGGTTAGAAAACAAGTTGAAACCTGGAAGACTTAATGAGCAGATAGATAACGAGCAAATAGATAGATGGCTGGAATTTAGACAGAATAGACAGCTTAGCCAAGGTTTTGGCCATTCTGCTAGGCTTTGAGACATAAGGGCAAGAGGCAGTCTAGGAAAGCAAAACCAGTTTCTGGGTGTTGGGATTTAAGTTCTCTTCAGGGTAAGTAATGGTCAGATTAAGCATCATTTCAGAACCCTGCTAAGCCCTGTTCTTGTTCCATAGAAGCCTTGCTTGGAAGATTCATGTTAGAGAATTCTTGTTCAATGGTTTGACTCTTTGCATTTTGGGATTATATTCTCATGCTGTGGATTAATGTTTTCCTGGTTATTTGGTTTTGATTACAAAAGTCTGGATTTCACTTTTGAACTTTTGATGAACCCTGCCTTGGAATACTGTATACCTGCTTATCTTCCTATCTTATTGGACTTATCTTTTTTCTTAAAGCATATTTTTACTGTGCTATTTTTACCTATTTTCAATTTAAAAAGGATTGTTTTCCTACTCAACGTGTGGTGTTTTGAAGACAAAGGGTTATTCCTGTTCTGGAGTGCAACACTTTCTTCTCATTCACCTCTTTCACTGACTCATTTATTCCCCTCTCCTGCCCTAGCTTCTGGCTTGTGTGTACTCCTGTCCTGGCTCACCTGGTGTGACAAATGTGTAGAAATACAAAAGCTTAGGAATGGTATTTGTTTTAGTAATATTTTTTTAAAAAAGAAATTCCTATAAATTGTGGGCAGTGTGGATCTTTATGACAGTTGACAAGAATGATGTCCTGTGGTTGCTCCTATACTCTCAGTGTGGAGAAATTCCAAGGGATATCTCTTTAGTTTTTAAGGAGATTTTATTTCCAGAAACTTTTTAAGAATTTCATAAAAATCAGTGGATGGCCCAAATGTTCTGAAACATGTTGGGTTAGCAGCCATAAATGTGTCCTCCAATTGTGGCCACTTTATCCCAATAGCCCTAAAAATGATGGAAAGGGGAACTTCGTAATTTTCCCCATTGCCACTGATGGGTCGGATCTTCACAGAACAAAAACAGAACTTCGGGCTGACAGATCACAAAACAGTATTTTCTCTCCCCACCTCCCAATTTTGGGGAGTTCACAAAAAATGAATTTGGTACTGAAACTGCTACGGGCTTTCCCCAAATTGCACACCTCTTCTAAGACCACAAATTAATCTGGAGTCCTATAAATATTTAAATAGTGGTCCTTCCATCTGCTATTTAAGTTAGGGATCAGTAAACGAGCTGAAGAAGAGACAGACTGAAGAAAGCTGGCGCGCACACACTATTGCATGCGTGCATTGTGAATTTCATGTTCCTATATCAAAAGTAGTGATTTCCACAATACATGGTTCCATAGGGTTTCAAAAGCCAAGAATTTTAAAACAGGAAGAAGTCACATCTCATACTGTAATGATAGATTCCTTGTGATATACACCTAGCAAACGTCCCTGTAGCTTTTCTTCTTTAAAGAAATGCCCTTTTGCAAAAGGAAATTTACTAGCTGAGAGCCTCAAGCAGCAGTTAATACTAGGGCAAGAAATAAAAATATATAAAGGGCACAATATATTAATGCATGAGCTTCTTGGCCTACAGGGTGCCACTTTTTAATTTCAAGTGCATAAAGAACTCAGCTAAAGTTTAGATGAAAGCTGTAAGGTGCTTATAGCAGCACTCCCTCTCCCTGCTGAAGGAAAAAGGATCATGAAAAAGCAGGCTACTTTATTATTTCTTCCTGATAATAACTCTCTGCAAAACATACTGCTACATGGCTAGGGAACGTGGAGTGCAAAACAACAACATCTCTAGAGATAATGTCACCACCAGACCAACCAATGTGTAGTATAATACAAGGATTAAACCACATAAATTAAATTATCTAAATACTAACATCCTACTAAATAAACAAATCATTCTAAAGATATTGTTAAATTTAACAGTCACTGGAAAGGCTGACTGTTAAAATGAACAGTACAAAAACGTGTATTAAACTCTTTCTCAAAGCCAGCAATACGGAAACCATACACAAACTGCTTTGATTGTTACCAGAAAGATTGACACTGACTGTGTCGTTGAATGGATCAAGAATTTTAATGTAATGCTAATGGATTACAAGAACAGTGGAAGACCAAGAGTCTAAGGATTTATATTTTTGCACTCCATTGTAGTTCATGCAGTCTTTTTCGTCTTTAAAGGCTGCATTGTAAGGCTGCATGACCTATCTGCAAATAATACTCTGAGGATTGCTTTTTATGTTTTTTAAAAACCTTCTGGCTGACGATTTTATGAGTTTGGAGATTAGTACAGGGATAAAGCGTCTTTCTCTTTTAGGTTGTTACAATGGAGCCTAAAACAGCAGTAGTTGGAAATTGGTACGCCACCTGCAGCAGTGGTGGCAGAATCCTAAGGCCCAAAGATCATTATTGCAGAAGGATGAGTGAAAGAAAAGATAAGAAAGATAATTCCTGGCCTAAATGCCCATTATAAGGGCCCAGCTGAGTATCACACAAGCCCTGTCCTCTTCTGTACTGCTATATGAAGGACAAAGGAGAAAACAAATGCATGCATGGGAACTCCTGCTGCCTGGTTTACAGACATTGTGAAGAGCACAATGGAAGAATCAATGTAGATCATTGTAACAGGGATGACGACCTACTTGTGAATTTTTTTCTAAGCATTGTAAGCAAGAAATTGCCTACAGCAGTGAGTACAAAAGTAATAGGATAAAAATCTGGATCGGAAAATTACAGTTTGAAAAGCTACCATTAAATAACAATTAGGAATTTTTATTTTTCCTAGGCTCACGTGTATTTACAATTAGAGTTACATTTGTTCTAATATTTAGAGGAAACGTTAAAGGAACTGGTAAACTAGTAAACTTTAGCAGTTAACAAAGAAATTAAATAGTTTTGTATCATTTACTGAAGTGATTTTCAATCTTTTTTGAGCCACGGCACATTTTTTACATTTAAAAAATCCTGGGGCACACCACCAACCAAAATGACAGAAAATGACACTCTGTCATTTTACTAACTGTCACCCTCCCCCCTCGTGCCGCCACTGCTTACGCCAACGCCCCTTCCCACCCCCCAGGAGGCCCACACACAGGAGACCCATCACCGTCCTGCAGGGGGGGGCTGCACTGAGAAGCCGAAGCGCACGTGGGTTTGGCTGAGCAAGACGAATAGGAATTGAGCACACGGGTGGCTCCGAACTTCAGAACAAACTGCGGCGGAGGCTCGCAGCCATCATCACCCCCAGCTCTTCTTCCCGAAGGGGTTCAGCCCCCCATGAATGTCTCCCTCCCCCGCATCCCTTCAGCTTGCTGTCGTCTTGGAGCCAGATCGGGAAGGAACCAGCTGGGTTGTGGAGCTGCGCATCCCATCCTCCACTGCTCTGCTCTGGAGTGAACCCGGAGCCCAGCCAGGAGAGGCCAGGAGATGAGGGGTTGCTCCCCTTCCCCAGCGCGGAGGGCTAGAGGGCAGAAAGCCTCACCTCGAGCCTCCAGGAGCAGGGTCGGACGGGGCCAGCTCCCGTGAACTCCTCCTCCCTCTCCTCCTCCTTGCTGCCGGAGGGGAGAAGGGCAGAAGAGTGCCCAGAAGCCAGGAAGCAGGAGAAGACGCAGCCTGGCCAGGCAGCCCTTGGCATGCAGAGAGAGGGAAGGAAGGAAGGGAAGGAGAGAGAGAGGAGGGAGGGAGGAAAGTTCTGGACACCGAGGGCTCTCCCTGACTGCAGCCAGGCTGGCTGGCATTGCTGCTTCAACCAGGAAAGCCTCATTTCTGCTGCCTGAAATTTCCTGCTAGGCTCTCTCTCTCTCTCTCTCTCTCTCTCTCTCTCTCTCTCTCTCCATTGTAATTTCCCATGGAACACCTGATGATCTCTCACGGCACACTAGTATTCTGCAGCACACTGGTTGAAAATCACTGATTTACTGTATGTTGAGATACAAAGCATTATCTTCCCACCCATCTCCTCATTGCCTTAAGCTTCACAACACCATACAAGGCAGTAGTATAGCCAGCTAGCACTTGACCCATGTGAAATCCTCATCACCATTTAGTGAACGTACATCTCAACTCTGAAAGATACAGTTACATGCCAAAGAAGTAATTTTTGCTAGGTTACAATCATGGTGGCTTGTAATTATTCCTTTGTAATTAAAAAGATACATTGCAGATAACTTATTAAGCCCTTGTGCTGGCAGGACCACTGACAAACAGGTTTGTGGTTCAAATTCAGGGAGCGGGATGAGCTCCCATCTCAGCTATAGGGACATGTGAGAAGCTTCCCACAGGATGGTAAAACATCAAACATCCACGTGCCCCCGTCTGCAATATCCTTGCAGACAGTCAATTCTCTCACACCAGAAGTAACTTGCAGTTTCTAAAGTCGCTCCTGACATGGAAAAAAAATCTGAATCTAGGTCTAAGTTCTGAGAGGAATATTCAGTAGAAGGCTCAAAAGCTTTGCTATCGACACCAAAATATATATGTTGAACCAATGGGCAGTTTACACTGACAAATAATGTGGGCCAGACCTAGTGTGCAAAACTGGCAAAGGAGCTTGGGAGGAGTGAGGGGGAACCCACCAGGCACCTTTGCCAGTCACATGACATAGAAGCAGGTAGGCTACCCTGTTGCTGCTGTAGTTGGCAGGGACAGGGACAAAAAGTCAGGAAAGAATATCCACCCCAGGTCCCTGGACCGACTCAGCCCAGGGAGCACAGGTGACTGTTAGGACATATGCAGATGGTTATGACTACCAAAATACAAGGTAAAAGCCAGTTTCAGGCTGTCCCTGCATTTTTTAAACCTGGGATGCAGCTGCATAAAGCGCACGTGTATTTTGCCCACAGACTGATCTAACCCCACACAGTCCTAAATTAACAGTGTAAATGGGACCAATATCAAAGCCAGGAAACCAATGCAAGGCTGCCAAAATAGCTGCATCTCCATTTCTATTTTGTGCTAGGACAGCCATAGCAAGTACAAGTTCACAACTCCTGTAAGCACAGCAGAAGTAAAAGAACACTATTGTTTTACTCCTGGCAAGATGCCATGCCCTCCCATCGGCTGTATTGGAGGGGAGGTATCAGAAGACCCCCTTCAAGCAGAGACTATGCCCCTGTGGGTCTGGTGATGTGGAAACAACTGAGCACGTGCTTCTTCAATGCATGTTCTACAGAGATCTTAGATCCAATCTCATTGGACCATGGCTTTCAAAGTACCCGGGGCACAGTGAAAGATGTTATTCCACCCTGCTGCTTTCGGACTCTAACACTGCAATGACTTACAGTGTTGCTAAGTTCTGTGCTGCTGCCCTTAATATCAGACGGGTGATGATTGACACCGTAAGGCAACAATATCCTGTCTTTTAAAATATATGTTTATACTGATTTCTAGTCTGATTTTAAATAACTGTTTACTGGGGAGTTGTCCTTCTCCTCTTAGGGCGCTTGTTCCCGTTTTGTGCTGGTCTGTGACCGTAATAAAGTTTTGATTTGATTATTGTTTTACTGAGAGAACACCCCTTACAAATCACCAGGTCCTCCACCGTGAGCATAGAATTGTGCTGGAAGAGCTACAAATGCCCAGAGGAGTGTTTTCTCTAGGAACCTCTAAGCCAATAAGGAATCCCCACCAAAAGCTGGCCACAGTGTTGCACTGGAAGATCTAGAGATTCCAATGTAGACACAATATTTGCCATCATTTACTCAAAAGTGAAACATGCAAACATGGAAAGCTGACTGTACAATGGTTCCACTATAATTCCACCTTAAATGTTAGGCCTACAACTATGACTTTGGAGTTTTGTGAAATTGTACAGCTTTCTGGCTGATCATTCTAAATATCCTTCCCTAACTCCAAATCCCAGAATTCCATGAGAATGGACCATGGCAGTTACAGGAGAGTCATAGTGTTAGGATTACAACTGTGTAAGTGTTCAAGGACCACAAAAGGGATGGGTGCATTTGATCTTTTCTTTGAGCATGTCCTGCTCTCCTGTTCTTCTGTACTTATAAGGAACTCATAATTCTCCCATTGTTCTTTTAATTTTTGAGGATCAGACCTGAAGTTGCAGTAGGATTTCAGAAATCAAATCTGCATAATGAAGATGGAATGGGGATAACAAGTTCAACTCTCATTCTAGAGGTTTTTTGATGCTTGCAGTGGGCTCACTTTCTGTAGAAATTAGGACAGTGAGAGAAGACGTGCCTTATGCAAAGATCTGCAAAAGCCTCCAAAGCTTGGAAATAACTGTGACATTTGCCATCCTCCCAAAAACAAAGATGGACTTTTCCCTTCCAAAGTCATCTTTGTTTTGAATCAGTGCAATCTCTAAGGTTAATATTACATCATCTTTCAGGGCAAAACAAAAAAATGTCACTGAGGACATATTCCATGGAGATCTATTGGCGTCTATAGCTCAGGTGACAGTCTCAAAGATAAATAACAAGGTTGCCATGATAGAGAAATGAAAGCAAACATTGGCACACAAGAAATAAATGAATAAAATTCACATCTAGAGAAAGTAGAGAGAGAGAGATGCTTTCTCATTAAAGAACAAGCTTGCAATCCATCTCCACATGTAACTAGTGGTTCTGTACTTAAAACTATAGTAATAAGAAGTTGCAGCAACTTTTTGAGAAGGTTTTCATCTCAGTTCCATGGTAGCAATGCTTCAGCTTCTATATTACTCATTTCTTGCTTGAATGCCACTCTTCAACAGGGCTTCACATGCACCACATCATTTTAAATGCACTGAAACTTGTATTCTGACTACTTTTGTATGTGAGATTTTAAGTGGTAACCTCATTCTGTTGAATGACAGTTTTAGAGCACTTGATGATATTTATCAGCCACATACACATTATGAGATAATATTAAAAGTAGTACTGGATATTAAAATATAGCAGGCAAAAGTATCTCCCTATCACTATCTTTTTTAAAATTCAGACAAACCTCAAGATAGCATGATCTACTAAGCCTGCTATTCAATTGCTTTGATGCAGCATAATTCTGAAAATTGTAGATAGCCTGAAAAACTATTTCTTGCTAGCTCTAGGATAGATGCATATAACTGGATAATTTCTTCTGTTATGCAAGGAGTATTTTCAGTCCCCATTAAGCTGGTGTCACCAAAGTGGAACAGAGCATGAAGGACTTGCAGGCACAAGTATCTTTTCAGAAAGGCTTGTGAAAGAATTAAACCATTGTTCCCTGGAGTTCTTCAGCTTCATGTAACATGGAGTCCCTCTAACCAGTGATTACAAAGTCACATTTTAAAGGATGCCCACACACATCCTTAGTAACAAATTATTGCAGAACCCAGGAGTGTTTCTATTTTTGCAAAATGTGTTAAAATATTAAGTCTATCTCTGATTACTTTGTTGATGATTCAGTTCTGTTAAGTAATTATTATGAATGAAAGCAAATGGCAATAAAGACTCAGCATTAATTGTAGATTCTTCTTTTTAAATGCACTGGGTTTGTTTTTTTTAAAAAAGTGTGAAATGTGTTTTGCAATTTAAAGGACAAATGGGAAGAAAAAATGATCACTCTTCCATTTGCCAGTACTGGTCTTTCTTATTTCTTCTTCCCTCAAAGGACTAATGGCCATATAATGAGCGCCATGTATACTGACTATCTAATGCAGCTTTGAGCTATCTCCAAAACACAACAACTACATTGCACACACAACAAAAGTGCACTTTCAGCCCAGTAGTCCAATACAAGCAAAAATGAGGGGAAGTACAAAAAGAAACCCTTAATGCCAATCTGTGCATTGTAGTATTAACCATACTGAGAGATTAAATTGGCTCCGCAAAATTTGAATCCTTGTGTGGACATCCAAAGCACTCCATGACGTGAACAGTATTTAAAGAGGCAGTTGAATAAACACTTGCATTCTCCATAGGTTTCAAGCGCAGACACTGAAGATCTTGGAATCTATTCCAGAACACTTTCTATGGTTGATGTAAGTGGTCAGTATATACAGTATGTGCCCCCAATCAGACAAATCATCCATTTTGCCCTGATTACTTAGGCTCTCCTTTACTGACAGCAGAAGCCACTGAACCTGAGATTCCTAAGATTTCAGTGAAACTTAAACTTCCCTACCCAACTACTTGAGGTGCCTTCACTAAAGTCATTAACACAGACTAATGATTAATATATTTGTTTTTTTGTTTTTAAGACTGCATCTCTCAGCCTTGGGCGAGAGATGCAGTCTAACCCAGGTTGCATGGATTCCCTTTGGTTGCCTTTCCCTCCTGGTCAGCCTTGGGTGAGAGATGCAGTTTAACACAGTTTGCATGGACTCCCTTCAGTTGCCTTTCCCTCCCGGTCAGTCTTGGGTGAGAGATGCGGGTTTAACCCAGTTTGAATGGATTCCCTTCATTTCCTTTCCCTCCCGTGATTTCTTCACTTTTCTCTCTCCCCCATCCCCCGCTTCTGGAATAAAACAACTACTTTCAAAGTAAAGACCACCCAATGAAACAGGAAATAACACTTTAAAACCATTAACGAAGCATTTGGAAGTCCTTGAAGTTTTGAAAAGTTTTGAACTTTTTTTTCTGTGAAAATCGGGCTTGACTTTAGATCCGAACCACCAGCATCTCCTACATCCGAAACAAGTTTTGAACCATTTTTTTGGATCAAACAAGCCTACTGGTTAAATATGGCTTTCCATATTTAGTCAGTTGACTTATAAGAACATAAGAACATAAGAAGAGCCATGCTGAATCGGACCTCAGCCCATCTAGTCCAGCATTCTGTATGCCCCCAGTTGTACACGGGGATCTCGAGCAGAAGGGAGGGCAAAACCCTAACCTGCTCCTGACCCCCACAACCAGTACCCAGGGAAATCCTGCCTACCTCAACCAACTCCGAGGTGGCACTTGAATGTCCTTTTCAGTAACTACCGATACACTTGGTATCCATGAATCTGTCTAATCCTGACTTGAAGTTGTTCAGGCTGACAGCTGTCACAACCTCTTCTGGAAGTAAATTCCATAACCCAATGACCCTCTGGGTGAAGAAATATTTCCCTTTATTAGTCCTAATTTTCCTACCTTGGAGCTTCAGGGAGTGCCCTCTAGTCCTAGTGTTTTGTGACAAAGAAAATAATTTTTCTTTATTCTTTATTCACCTTTTATGATTACCCATTCTCATGAAGCTCCCCCACAAGGGAAAGTGTGCCTGTGTGTTTTAGTGAAAACTGAAGAAGAGAAACACTGATAATTTTGAGAAGTTGGGGAAAGAGAAATCACCCATTCAATAGTTTGGGAAGGGAGTGCTAGTTGGGGAAAGAGAACTCACCCATTCAATAGTTTGGGAAGGGAGTGCTAGTGTACCTGAAGCAATTGTGTTTTCCACATCATCTGTGTAATCACTCCAGAGACGTAATCATTTTTTGTCTGCTAGCTTGTGTCATATGGGTTGGATCACAAATCCCATCACACAATGTAATCTAATAAGTACTGATGATGAAAAATAGTTAACATATAGAAAGAAGTGTGTCAAATTCATTTCACCAAGAGCCATATCAGCCTTACAATTGCCTTTGAAAGGTCATTTGTAATCATAAGACTGTTTAAATGTAACTATGTTGCCCTGGCATTGAAAGCCTCATGGGTCATATAAAATGATGTGGTGGGCCAGATTCAGCCTTGGTTTTGATATGTCTGATATAGAAGAATGTATCACTTCTTAGCTTTTGCTCAAAATGGTTGAGATGATTATCACCAAAACAATTTTGTATCAAATGATTTTTATGTAATGCATCCTTCTAGAAGTCGATGCCTATGCTCACTTATATTCACAGAGATTGTAACTACAAAAATATGCCAGTACAAGGACATTCATCTAAAAATGTCAATTTATCCATTACTATTCTTATCTGCCTTTGATCTGTCCACTCAGTCACACAATATTCACGGATATAACTGAAAATTCTACAAACCTAATCTAATCAAGGCACATTTTCTGATAATATGAAATTACTACTTCACTCTGCTAAGACATAATTTTAAGTCACATTCCATTTTATATGTTCAAGTACTTCTCAAGTACTTCACTACACGTCAAACACTTTTGAAGTTCCATAAAACCCTACTGGACTCCACACTTCATTAATTCAAATGCAAATAAAATGAACTTTAACTCCCTTCAGGCAATCAGTTTTTCCAGCTATGCTATTCACTTCACTCTTTAAACTTAGGACTTCTACAAGTTAAAGGAACAAGTCATAATCCTTTTAATTTGCCATGATTAAACATGGTCAAGTGAACAAAATGAAATGCACTTAGTTCTGTAGCAATAAACATGAATTGCAACAAATACAAACATGCAAATCCTATGAGGCAGTGTACTACTGCAATGCCAAGAAGTTTGGTACTACTCTAAACAATGCAGATAGTGAGCTCAATAATATGAAATATGCAGGAAAGTCCAAGAACATATGATACACAATATATGAAGCAATTAACAGATTTCCCTCTTTGTTTTTCTAATCAGAAGTGGATATATTTATTATTTATTTATTTAAAGCATTTACATTCTGCCCTTCTCACCCCGAAGGGGACTCAGAGCAGAACACAACATATATACAGCAAACATTCAATGCCAGAACATTAAAAAAAACCCTATAAATATACACACACATTAAAATCAGTTATATCCACTTTAAAATCAATTGTTAAAAGCATCTCAAAACAGCCATACTGGATCTGGGCAACAGGGAAGGGTTTCCTATTATTACCTTATTGCACTGTCCCAAAGGCTTGGTCTCATAGCCAAGTTTTTACCATCTTTCTGAAGGACAGGAGGGAGAGGGCTGATCTAATCTCACCAGGAAGATAGTTCCATAGCCAAGGGGCAATCACTGAGAAGGTGATTGCTAACAAATCTCCTCCTGGCAGGGTGGACCTTTAGAATGTGACAGGATTATGATTGGGAATTAAACTGTTCTCATATCACACTCAAGGAATTGAGGATTGATTAGGCTATCACCAAAATTAAACAAGATTATTTGAAGCTTTCCTGGAGTATGCTGAAGTAAACTGGAGTTATCTGAATTCGAACTCAGGGCACAGAATATGGAGAGTATAAACACCAAAGTCTTTCAAGTAGTGCTGCCACCAATAATAAAACAGTCTTCCCCAGTCTTGGGTATGGGGGTTCATTGACAGAGAGGCACACAGAGGAAATGGTTTATTAACAACAAAGAAATATGTTTATTTGTGTATTCAGAACAGGCATTGCATTGTAATGGTTGCAGAAATGTATGGAGCTTAATGGTTACGTCAAACAGTTCAATACTTCAAACTTCAGGTTTCAATTAACTTTCCAAAGTTCACAGGAAACTAGTAGTCTTCCACTAACTATTTCCTAACCTTCAAGCAGCCCAATTCCTGGGTCTGTTCTAAACCACTATCAAACTATTCTTCCTCAACTGCTTACTGAACTTCACTAACTAACTCCTGGCTTCAAAAATTCCAACCACTCTCTTCCACTCCCTTTCTTCAACTCACCCTTTCCCCAACTGTCTTTTTCCAACTCTCTCCCACCAACTGACTTTTCCAAACTCTCAAATTTCAAAAAGCCTCTCTGGGTCCTTTTTTTCCCTTTACTCGAACAAGCTCTGCCCACTTACTCCCAGCCAATCAAATGGTTTTCCACATTTTCCCCAGGCTGCCTTCAAACGCCTCCCTTGCCGGGATCATTTGGGGGAATGTTTTATCTGTTTAATGTTTTATTGATTTTATGCTGTAAACCGCTCTGGGCTCCAGAGAGAGTGGTCTACCAAATCGAATTTATAAATAAATAAATAAATAAATAAATAAATAAACTCCTCCCCTTCTTGGAAATGTCTTTACCTAAAATGGCTGCCTCTTGCTACCTTACAAAATGGACGCTAAGCTATTGGGCTGATAACGAGCTATCACTAGTCTTATAAGGTAGGGCAATTCGTCACAGTTCTCTCTCTCATCCCCAGCAGTCACACCTATGACGGTGGTGGGACCGAGAGCAGGGCCTCCCCAGAGGATCTTAGTCTCCATAGTGGTTCATAGAGCAAGATGCTTTCGGGCAGGTAAACTGGGCCAGGACTGTTTGGGGTTTTCTAGGTCAAAGTCAGCACTTTGAATTGTGCACAGGAGTAACTGGCAGCCAGCAGAGTTGATGCAACATGGGAGCTGTGTACTCCCGGTATGCCACCCCAGTTATTAACTTGGCTGCCTCTCGTTGAACTATTTGAAGCTTCTGAACAGTCTTCAAAAGCAACCCCATGTAGAGTGTGGTGCAGTAGTCTATCCTGGATGTAACGAGAGCATGGACCACCTTTACCAAGTCTGACTTCCCAAGGTATGGGTGCAACTGGTGCACAAGTATTAATTGTGCAAAGGCCCCCTCTAGCCACAATAGCAACCTGAGGTTCCAGGCTCAGCAATGAGTCCAGGAGGACTCCCAAGCTGTGAACCTGCACTTCCAAGGGAGTGTGCCCCCATCAGGACAGGCTGTAACCCTATACCCTGTTCCTATATAGGAAGAGGATCCAAATCAGGAACATAACATAGGTGGCAATTGCTAGTCCTCTCCTCATTCATCCCATTTTCCTATTAAAATCCCATCTCTAACCTTCTGTTTGCTTCCATGTGTATTTTGTTGAGTAAAGGGGGAACTGTTGGTGTAGGTTTTTTAAATTTTCCTTTCTCACTGTCCTGTTCCTGGAGTGGATCATGAACCCTGATTTCCCCCCAAAAAAACAAGTACAAGCAGAATCTGACCTATGAGATTCTATGTTTTGGAGCACAAGTGATCTATCAGTCATGAAATGTATGAAATTTTCAATTCATTCAGGTCAGTGAGATTACCAATTTAACAGGAGTGGTGAAATGGAACCAGGACTCACAGGAATTAAGCACCTGGGCATTTTGATTAGCAGATAATTTTATATCATTTGCCATGCTCTCAGGTTTTTCCATTTTGAGCACACTTTGGTGCAAATCTAATGGTAGTTAGGAGGGAATAGATTTCCCTTGAAAGAATGGTTTGTTGATATGAATGAATACAGCAACTGAATTATTAAATTGACTTTGGTGAAGTGGCTGTGACTACTGTGGGAACAGATACTTAAACTTCAGCATCTACTACTATACCACTAAAAAAAGTTTCTGCCCTAATCACACTATCCTGGATCCATAAGAACACTATCATGTTCCCAGATAATTTAATTTCAGATTAATACATTTACATCATGGTAAATAGATATTGTTCATCACTTGTCAACCTCTAAACTTAGTGATTGGAAGCTGTGAATTGTCCATCAAAAGGCATGATGTTGAGATGATATAAGACACAATACAAAGTTGTATAGTTATGTTTTACTTGATGCCCCATTTGTACAAATGCCAGTTATTATTTGATGTTGCAATTGCCCGGTAAAGAATGTGCATGTGTGAACCAGACTTTTTACTAACGGAACAGACAACCACTTTGACAAACTATTTTTGAGTTTCTCTTGTAGACTGACAGTTAATTATTTAGTTTGCCAACTCGTTTATATCTCTATTTTCCCGAATTCTCAGAAAGGCAAGCCAGATTTAAACATAGCCACCCACTCCTTTTTGGCATAATTTCTAAATGCCTATTTTTGTAATGTGTGCGCATATAATTATGCTCCGAGCATATTTTGTTTGGGCCCACAATGTGGCCTTTGGGCGTTTGAAATTCCACAAGAATAATAGGGTTTTGTCACTTCTTAACAAGAACAATATTATCTCTGTCTCTGCATGCATGTGATATTGGATTGATCAGATGTTTGGCTGGGTAAATATGTTATATAATTTTAATCAGACAGTGAGAAAATACTTCAAAGCTCTGGTTTTTAAATAAATAATTTCCAACATATTATGTTTCTGGGGAGAAGGGCAAGTATCTATACTGACAGGAACATCATCCTAAACATATCATGCCACCATTCAGAAATAATAACTTCTTATTAACCCTAGATTGACAATGTTGATAGGAGGTGAAGTCTTGAAAGAGACATCAATGATCAGGAATTCTGTTGTTGGAGCAAGACTATAGAGCAGGCATGGGCAAACTTCGGCGTTCCAGGTGTTTTGGACTTCAAGTCCCACAATTCCTAATAGCCTATCAGTTATTAGGAATTGTGGGAGCTGAAGTCCAAAATACCTGGAAGTCTGAAGTTTGCTCATGCCTGCTATAGAGAGCTAAATGCAAAGGTATTTTCAGCCTTTAAAGTCCACTAGATGACTTTGGTCCATTCACTATCTTTCACCCTGCTCCATAGCCTGAGATGATTATCTTTTCTGAAGATAAAACTGAGGTGGGAATGCATATCTAGGTCATTCTTAAGAGCATTTCTATGATATCAATGTAATTAAATGAATAACGCAATAATTCTATCCTAAGTACATGCTCACAAATGGAGTGACCAGTCATAATTCCTTCTGGCACCACTCCAAAAAAGCTCCTCTGCCCAGTTTTGGGATATGCCCTGTCTCTACCATAGCCTTTGGGACTTCTGTATAATAAAGAAGTGTTCTGGGAAGGATGCTACTGTGAGAAGAAATAAGAGGAAAACACAGCTGCATGAAACTATATCCAAACAAGAGTCTTCAAAAATGCTTCTGAAATTGGAAAAAAGCATGCAAAATAGCGATGGTGTATTTCTAATTTACATCAGTCTGATTGTGTCTACTTCTTTCACTAATACTCCCCATTTCACTCATTACAGGACCCAAGACAGTTTATGAATGCAGGTTTACACAAAACACGGCACAATGTAAAAGCAATTAAATAAGCTATTCTACTAAAACCAAACACAGAATGAAAAACATTTTTAAAACGCAAGAAGAAATGGGAAAGGCATGCAACTGCCTGTTGACACCACCATTTCAGACTTCTCCTAAACACTGGGGAAAATGTATTGATGGGAAGACTTAGTTAACCATGGATGACACTGCCTTGCAACTTTCTCGCCGGCAAGTGTGGTGAAAGGACAGGTCTGGGAGGTGACTCTAACCCCATGCACGTTGCTCCAACACAACAAAGTTTTCCCCATCTTTCAGGGGAAGTGTCGTCCAAATAGGGTAAAAGCATGCTGGCTCCATTGGAGCCAGCACAATACAGAAAACCTCCCCTGTAGTGGGGCAAGTCTCCGGTGACACTTTCACCCCCATTGGGGTTAGAGCCACAGCCAGAAATCACACAACATCATGTGATAGTTGTCATGGGGTTCCATCCCCAAAGAAGGCTCGAAGCATCCTAGGATACTTATTTTCATCAATGTGATGAGGTCAATAGTGTGTGGTGGAATCACCTTCTTTGGAATTTTTAATCACTGACTGGATAGTTATCTGTCAGGAGTGCTTTGATAGTGTATTTCTGAATGCCAGAGGATTGGACTGAATGGTACCTTGTGATCTCTTCCAACTTTGTTACTCTATGAGCTGCCCAGACATTTAATTGTCTAAATAAGAAGTCTTCTTCAACCAACAGGAAAGCAGATTATGGACTAGCCCATCCCCTGACCGAAGGGAATTTCCCAACCTGGGAGCAGCCACCAAGAAGGCCCTCATTCTTGTACTACTTACCAAATGAATGCGAATAGTGGGACCAAGAGAAATCCTTTGCCTAAGACTATCAGAACTAGGTAATGAGGTTCATATAGGGAAATGATGTTCAGACAGTTGTAGCTGTCAAACATGTTATAAACACCCAGAACCAAATAGCAGGGAGCATACACAACTCAAACTCCTTTTGAAGGGATTGAATTCAAATGGCATGATACATGTTCTGTACAATATCACCACTATTTGTGGAACATCATAAAAGTTAATAGCTGGAGTCACCAAAGCCATTTTGCATAGTGTCATGGCATCTGCTAATTGGCCGCATACGGATTGTTTAAATTAAAAATCACAGCTCCTCAAGGTTGGTTCCACAATTAGACAAGTGGATGTGGCAGCATTAAAGGGTAGCAAATTACTGGTTATTCTGTGCACTGTATACTTATTAGCTTTGGGAAAACATTTCAGAAGTTTTGCCTCAAGCATTAAAATGTCTTGGGTCATTTTTTAAACTGGGAATAATGAGGGAGATAAATAAGGGGCGGCCAGAGGTCTGTTCCATACTGGCTTCAACAGTGCTGAACCTAGGCCAGAGGAACATCTCCAGAAGCCAGAGATGAAAGGGGAAGCCTTTACCTTTGTTCTATGTATTTGTGTGACATTGTGATTTCATTATAAAGTCATTGAATGTTTGCCTACCTGTGTATGTTGTAATCCGCTGTGAGTCCCATTGGGAGGGTTGAATGGAA
This sequence comes from Anolis apletophallus, assembly GCA_030556195.1. Classification (NCBI taxonomy): domain Eukaryota; kingdom Metazoa; phylum Chordata; class Lepidosauria; order Squamata; family Anolidae; genus Anolis; species Anolis apletophallus. The sequence continues at coordinate 50,174,227 of JARBWK010000012.1, read as the reverse complement.
TATAAAGTATTATGATGATGATGATGATGATGATGATTATTAAACTAATTTGGGGACCCTGCCTGGGTTATATGAAAAAGGCATTGTTTGTTTTTGAATGTTAGATTCCATGTCCATCATTGGTGGAGTCCAGAGTGCTCTTTGATTGCAGGTGAACTATACATCCCAGTACCTACAACGGCTATAAATCTAGGCGAATTCCCCCCAAATCCTGCCAGTATGTTATGTTGGTCATGTGGATTCTGTCTGCCAAATGTGGTCCAGGTCCATTGTCAGTTGGGGTCACAGTGCTCTGACTTGATGTGGGGTGAACTACAACTTCCATCATTTGGAGTCAATCCCCCAAACTCCTCCAGTATGTTTAGTTGCTGCTTAGTTCTGCTTTGTTATGCAGACAGGCTTGAGAAGAGTAAGAAAAGGTTAAGGGAGAGGCAGTGGATGGGAGCATGCAAATTCCACACCAATGGAGAGAGAAAGGAACCCTGAGATACCTGCTTGTGGTGGAGGCAACTTATAAAATCTAGGATGAATTGATCCCCGAATAAAAGCTTTCCTTGGGTAGTGGGCCAGAGTATTTGGGAAAGACATTGGCGGGGTTTGGGATACATGTTCATGGCAGTCACTATAACCTGAAATGTCAGAGGAAGGAGTGCCTTTGGAGGCTTCTCACAACAGAAATATAGCTGTTTGTGGAGGTGGAAGTCTGTCTGTGTAAGTAGACATCTATGGCAGATACACAAATACAAATTTTCACTTTTATTGTGTGTATAGATATGCATTTATGTGTGAATGCTGTGTCTGTGTGTTTTTATTTGTGTTGGTTCCTTTTAAAATTAGCCCTTGGAACTTTTTTACTTTTTAGTAATGGTAACAAACTAACCAACAAGTTCTTCAGAAGAGAGGAAAGTCAGAAAGAGAGATGCAAAGGACAATTTAGCCATGGACTTCTTTCCCGGTTGTTTTAATTGATCGATCCCTGCCATGAAACCATTTTTTCAAATGGAGAAATTTGGAGGGACTAGGCCAGAAAAAGCTAACTCTTTTTCATTTTCATTTGAAAATCAAGTTATTTTTCTCAGTTGAACACGTGCAACTTTCTAGGGCACAGTACATTTTTGGACTATATAAACACTAAATGAGCTATTCAGCTACAGTGTGGATATTGTGACTTATCCATGTACAACATTTAACTAGGCAATCTGCATAAGCGCAATCCTTATTTCGAAGCAAAATAAGGATTGCTCAGGCCCTCTGCATGTCTGTTTTGGCACTGCAAGAGAACTGCCTTTTAGACTTTTCTCCATTTGTGTAGGAACTGATAGGTTTTTTTCATACTTGAAACCAAGCACCTGTAATTTACCTTCCTCCCACCAGCAGATTGAGAAATGGAATATTGGGGGGGGGGGGAGACAGCATTAATATTTCATTAATCAAGCAAATAGTCCATGAAATTGGCAAAACTCTACCCTGATACTATGTTATGCTTTCTCTTAAAACAAAAAAGGGAAGGAAATATTGCAAGGAAAGGAACTAAATTGTTTATTCTTCAAGCTGAAATTTCAGTATTAGCATAACACTAGAATTTAGCATTTCAAATGATTTCCAACTGAATTAAGCAATTGCTAATCTTACATCCTACTGTTTCTGACTTGCTGACAAACTATTTGCATTATTATTTTAGCAGATGTTCACTAT